>JADBJO010002927.1:213944-228944 GCA_016801955.1 Conus betulinus | reverse complement strand
TAGCCACCAATGCTTTCTGCCTACGCATGCAACCTGCACTTGTTCTGGCGTTCAGAACCATTCAAACGCTGCCCACGCTATCCAGTCTCTCAGATGAGAAGTTAAACTGAGGTTCCCCCGACTACAGCGTGCGTTTTCTGAATGTTAGGGAACCCAGGGGTAACTCTCGCAAGTTGTCCCTGTCGAACTGCTGTTAAAAACAAAAACATCTCTATAACTTCACTTGTGTTTGATCAGCGAGGATCAACAGCATGCAGACTAATCCACATGCGCTACACAGCATTTCCTGAGCAACGAAACCTTAGCACACCACACCCGTGTTGAAACTAGATGAATACCTATCAAAATGAGTCTTTTTTTTAATCTTGGCAAGAGGGTGTCCGCAATGAGACGTTACTGATGTCTGAGAGCAGGCACTGGTCGGGGTTTTGGATACTTGATTTAAAAACAATGTCTGTGCTCCTGCTACACGTGTGTGTGTGTGTGTGTGTGTGTGTGTGTGTGTGTGTGTGTGTGTGTGTGTGTGTGTGTGCGTGCGTGTGTGTGTGCGTGTGTGTGTGTGTGTGTGTGTGTGTGTGTGTGTGTGTGTGTGTGTGTGTGTGTGTGTGTTGCGTGCGTGTGTTGAATGTGCATGTGTTTGTTTGTGTGTATTTGCTGCGCAGAGTGCATATATATATGCATGTTGGTGGGGGGGGGGGGGGGGGGGGGGGGGGGAGGTCTTCTGTTCAGGTGCTTAAAAGAGACAGAATAAAGACAAAAAAAAAGAAAAGAATGGGAACAGGGAAGGGGGGGGGGGGGGGAGGGGGGGGGGGGGGGGGAAGAAGAGAGAGAAAAAAAATTAAGAAAAATAAAGCGACTGGTACAGAGAACGTAAAACCAGGATGAGAGGGAGTACAAAGAAAAAGAAACGAAAACTGACACAGGTCATGAATAAAGGAAGAGTGAACAAAAGTAGAGTCAAAACAATAAGAAAGAAAGAAAGAAAGAAAGAAAGAAAGAAAGAAAGAAAGAAGAGGGAAAGTAAGAAAAAAAAATACATAAAGAAAGGACAAAGGAAGCAAGGTGAAAACTCGACAGTGGAGACAGAAACACGAGAGGAAAAAAAATCAAAGACAGACAGATCGACAGAATGAGCAAATGGAAGACAGACAGACCGACAGAAAGATGGACAGAAGAAATAAAAAAGAAAGAAAAGTACAATGACGAAAACACAAAAAGGAGGGAAGAAAGAAAGGACAGGCTGCTTGGAAGGTAGTGGATGGGGGAGGGGGGGAGACAGAAAAAAGGTGAGATAAAAAGAAGAAACAAATTGAAGGAATGAAAAAATAAGAGGAAGGAGAAGAGAAGAAGACAAGAGAGAAGGGAAAAAATCAAAGAAAGAGAGAACAAGGAAGGCGGCTGCCTTTGTGCATTCAACCACGCAATCAACACCTACATCACCACTGACGCCAAACTCTGACGTCAGGTACATCCGGGATGTTGGGACGGAGAGGGGTGGTGTTGATTTTTCCCTCGACATGTCTCCAAACCTTTACTGTGACCATCAATGCCTTAACGTTGACGATGAAGGTTATTGTCTGTCACTGATTGTCACTGTGACCATCAATGCCTTAACGTTGACGATGAAGGTTATTGTCTATCACTGACCAATCACTGTGACCATCAATGCCTTAACGTTGACGATGAAGGTTATTGTCTATCACTGATTGTCACTGTGACCATCAATGCCTTAACGTTGACGATGAAGGTTATTGTCTATATCACTGATTGTCACTGTGACCATCAATGCCTTAACGTTGACGATGAAGGTTATTGTCTATCACTGATTGTCACTGTCACCATCAATGCCTTAACGTTGACGATGAAGGTTATTGTCTATCACTGATTGTCACTGTCACCATCAATGCCTTAACGTTGATGATGAAGGTTATTGTCTATCACTGATTGTCACTGTGACCATCAATGCCTTAACGTTGACGATCAAGGTTATTGTCCATCACTGATTGTCACTGTCACCATCAATGCCTTAACGTTGACGATCAGGTTATTGTCTATCACTGATTGTCACTGTCACCATCAATGCCTTAACGTTGACGATCAAGGTTATTGTCCATCACTGATTGTCACTGTCACCATCAATGCCTTAACGTTGACGATCAAGGTTATTGTCTATCACTGATTGTCACTGTCACCATCAATGCCTTAACGTTGACGATCAAGGTTATTGTCCATCACTGATTGTCACTGTCACCATCAATGCCTTAACGTTGACGATGAAGGTTATTGTCTATCACTGATTGTCACTGTCACCATCAATGCCTTAACGTTGACGATCAAGGTTATTGTCTATCACTGATTGTCACTGTGACCATCAATGCCTTAACGTTGACGATGAAGGTTATTGTCTAACACTGACCAATCACTGTGACCATCAATGCCTTAACGTTGACGATGAAGGTTATTGTCTATCACTGACCAATCACTGTGACCATCAATGCCTTAACGTTGACGATCAAGGTTATTGTCTATCACTGACCGTCACTGTGACCATCAATGCCTTAACGTTGACGATCAAGGTTATTTGTCTATCACTGACCGTCACTGTGACCATCAATGCCTTAACGTTGACGATCAAGGTTATTGTCTATCACTGACTGTTGTCACTGTGACCATCAATGCCTTAACGTTGACGATCAAGGTTATTGTCTATCACTGATTGTCACTGTGACCATCAATGCCTTAACGTTGACGATGAAGGTTATTGTCTATCACTGATCAGTCACTGTGACCATCAATGCCTTAACGTTGATGATGAAGGTTATTGTCTATCACTGATCAGTCACTGTGACCATCAATGCCTTAACGTTGACGATCAAGGTTATTGTCTATCACTGATCAGTCACTGTCATCATCAATGCCTTAACGTTGACGATCAAGGTTATTGTCCATCACTGATTGTCACTGTCATCATCAATGCCTTAACGTTGACGATCAAGGTTATTGTCTATCACTGATTGTCACTGTGACCATCAATGCCTTAACGTTGACGATCAAGGTTATTGTCTATCACTGATTGTCACTGTGACCATCAATGCCTTAACGTTGACGATCAAGGTTATTGTCTATCACTGATTGTCACTGTCACCATCAATGCCTTAACGTTGACGATCAAGGTTATTGTCTATCACTGATTGTCACTGTCACCATCAATGCCTTAACGTTGACGATCAAGGTTATTGTCCATCACTGATTGTCACTGTCACCATCAATGCCTTAACGTTGACGATCAAGGTTATTGTCCATCACTGATTGTCACTGTCACCATCAATGCCTTAACGTTGACGATCAAGGTTATTGTCCATCACTGATTGTCACTGTCACCATCAATGCCTTAACGTTGACGATGAAGGTTATTGTCCATCACTGATTGTCACTGTCACCATCAATGCCTTAACGTTGACGATGAAGGTTATTGTCCATCACTGATTGTCACTGTCACCATCAATGCCTTAACGTTGACGATGAAGGTTATGTCTATCATTGATTGTCACTGTCACCATCAATGCCTTAACGTTGACGATCAAGGTTATTGTCTATCACTGATTGTCACTGTCACCATCAATGCCTTAACGTTGACGATCAAGGTTATTGTCTATCACTGATTGTCACTGTCACCATCAATGCCTTAACGTTGACGATCAAGGTTATTGTCTATCACTGATTGTCACTGTCACCATCAATGCCTTAACGTTGACGATCAAGGTTATTGTCTATCACTGATTGTCACTGTCACCATCAATGCCTTAACGTTGACGATCAAGGTTATTGTCTATCACTGATTGTCACTGTCACCATCAATGCCTTAACGTTGACGATCAAGGTTATTGTCTATCACTGATTGTCACTGTCACCATCAATGCCTTAACGTTGACGATCAAGGTTATTGTCTATCACTGACCAATCACTGTGACCATCAATGCCTTAACGTTGACGATGAAGGTTATTGTCTATCACTGACCATCACTGTGACCATCAATGCCTTAACGTTGACGATGAAGGTTATTGTCTATCATCACTGATTGTCACTGTGACCATCAATGCCTTAACGTTGACGATCAAGGTTATTGTCTATCACTGATTGTCACTGTGACCATCAATGCCTTAACGTTGACGATCAAGGTTATTGTCTATCACTGATTGTCACTGTGACCATCAATGCCTTAACGTTGACGATCAAGGTTATTGTCTATCACTGATGATCAGTCACTGTGACCATCAATGCCTTAACGTTGACGATCAAGGTTATTGTCTATCACTGATCAGTCACTGTGACCATCAATGCCTAACGTTGACGATCAAGGTTATTGTCTATCACTGATCAGTCACTGTGACCATCAATGCCTTAACGTTGACGATCAAGGTTATTGTCCATCACTGATTGTCACTGTCATCATCAATGCCTTAACGTTGACGATCAAGGTTATTGTCTATCACTGATCAGTCACTGTGACCATCAATGCCTTAACGTTGACGATCAAGGTTATTGTCTATCACTGATTGTCACTGTGACCATCAATGCCTTAACGTTGACGATCAAGGTTATTGTCTATCACTGATTGTCACTGTGACCATCAATGCCTTAACGTTGACGATCAAGGTTATTGTCTATCACTGATTGTCACTGTCACCATCAATGCCTTAACGTTGACGATGAAGGTTATTGTCTATCACTGATTGTCACTGTCACCATCAATGCCTTAACGTTGACGATCAAGGTTATTGTCCATCACTGATTGTCACTGTCACCATCAATGCCTTAACGTTGACGATCAAGGTTATTGTCCATCACTGATTGTCACTGTCACCATCAATGCCTTAACGTTGACGATCAAGGTTATTGTCCATCACTGATTGTCACTGTCACCATCAATGCCTTAACGTTGACGATGAAGGTTATTGTCTATCACTGATTGTCACTGTGACCATCAATGCCTTAACGTTGACGATGAAGGTTATTGTCCATCACTGATTGTCACTGTCACCATCAATGCCTTAACGTTGACGATCAAGGTTATTGTCTATCACTGATTGTCACTGTCACCATCAATGCCTTAACGTTGACGATCAAGGTTATTGTCTATCACTGATTGTCACTGTCACCATCAATGCCTTAACGTTGACGATCAAGGTTATTGTCTATCACTGATTGTCACTGTCACCATCAATGCCTTAACGTTGACGATCAAGGTTATTGTCTATCACTGATTGTCACTGTCACCATCAATGCCTTAACGTTGACGATGACGATCAAGGTTATTGTCTATCACTGATTGTCACTGTCACCATCAATGCCTTAACGTTGACGATCAAGGTTATTGTCTATCACTGATTGTCACTGTGACCATCAATGCCTTAACGTTGACGATCAAGGTTATTGTCTATCACTGACCAATCACTGTGACCATCAATGCCTTAACGTTGACGATGAAGGTTATTGTCTATCACTGACCGTCACTGTGACCATCAATGCCTTAACGTTGACGATGAAGGTTATTGTCTATCACTGATTGTCACTGTGACCATCAATGCCTTAACGTTGACGATCAAGTTATTGTCTATCACTGATTGTCACTGTGACCATCATGCCTTAACGTTGACGATCAAGGTTATTGTCTATCACTGATTGTCACTGTGACCATCAATGCCTTAACGTTGACGATCAAGGTTATTGTCTATCACTGATCAGTCACTGTGACCATCAATGCCTTAACGTTGACGATCAAGGTTATTGTCTATCACTGATCAGTCACTGTGACCATCAATGCCTTAACGTTGACGATCAAGGTTATTGTCTATCACTGATCAGTCACTGTGACCATCAATGCCTTAACGTTGACGATCAAGGTTATTGTCCATCACTGATTGTCACTGTGACCATCAATGCCTTAACGTTGACGATCAAGGTTATTGTCCATCACTGATCAGTCACTGTGACCATCAATGCCTTAACGTTGACGATCAAGGTTATTGTCTATCACTGACTGTCACTGTGACCATCAATGCCTTAACGTTGACGATCAAGGTTATTGTCCATCACTGATTGTCACTGTGACCATCAATGCCTTAACGTTGACGATCAAGGTTATTGTCCATCACTGATTGTCACTGTGACCATCAATGCCTTAACGTTGACGATCAAGGTTATTGTCTATCACTGATTGTCACTGTGACCATCAATGCCTTAACGTTGACGATCAAGGTTATTGTCTATCACTGACTGTCACTGTGACCATCAATGCCTTAACGTTGACGATCAAGGTTATTGTCTATCACTGACTGTCACTGTGACCATCAATGCCTTAACGTGACGATCAAGGTTATTGTCTATCACTGACTGTCACTGTGACCATCAATGCCTTAACGTTGACGATCAAGGTTATTGTCTATCACTGACTGTCACTGTGACCATCATCAATGCCTTAACGTTGACGATCAAGGTTATTGTCCATCACTGACTGTCACTGTGACCATCAATGCCTTAACGTTGACGATCAAGGTTATTGTCCATCACTGATTGTCACTGTGACCATCAATGCCTTAACGTTGACGATCAAGGTTATTGTCCATCACTGATTGTCACTGTCACCATCAATGCCTTAACGTTGACGATCAAGGTTATTGTCTATCACTGATTGTCACTGTCACCATCAATGCCTTAACGTTGACGATCAAGGTTATTGTCTATCACTGATTGTCACTGTCACCATCAATGCCTTAACGTTGACGATCAAGGTTATTGTCTATCACTGATTGTCACTGTGTGACCATCAATGCCTTAACGTTGACGATCAAGGTTATTGTCTATCACTGATTGTCACTGTCACCATCAATGCCTTAACGTTGACGATCAAGGTTATTGTCTATCACTGATTGTCACTGTCACCATCAATGCCTTAACGTTGACGATCAAGGTTATTGTCTATCACTGATTGTCACTGTCACCATCAATGCCTTAACGTTGACGATCAAGTTATTGTCTGTCTCATCACTGATTGTCACTGTCACCATCAATGCCTTAACGTTGACGATCAAGGTTATTGTCTATCACTGATTGTCACTGTCACCATCAATGCCTTAACGTTGACGATCAAGGTTATTGTCTATCACTGATTGTCACTGTGACCATCAATGCCTTAACGTTGACGATGAAGGTTATTGTCCATCACTGATTGTCACTGTGACCCATCAATGCCTTAACGTTGACGATGAAGGTTATTGTCTATCACTGATTGTCACTGTCACCATCAATGCCTTAACGTTGACGATGAAGGTTATTGTCTATCACTGATTGTCACTGTGACCATCAATGCCTTAACGTTGACGATGAAGGTTATTGTCTATCACTGATTGTCACTGTGACCATCAATGCCTTAACGTTGACGATGAAGGTTATTGTCTATCACTGATTGTCACTGTGACCATCAATGCCTTAACGTTGACGATGAAGGTTATTGTCTATCACTGACCAATCACTGTGACCATCAATGCCTTAACGTTGACGATGAAGGTTATTGTCTATCACTGATTGTCACTGTGACCATCAATGCCTTAACGTTGACGATGAAGGTTATTGTCTATCACTGATTGTCACTGTGACCATCAATGCCTTAACGTTGACGATCAAGGTTATTGTCTATCACTGATCAGTCACTGTGACCATCAATGCCTTATCGTTGACGATGAAGGTTATTGTCTATCACTGATCAGTCACTGTGACCATCAATGCCTTAACGTTGACGATCAAGGTTATTGTCTATCACTGATCAGTCACTGTGACCATCAATGCCTTAACGTTGACGATCAAGGTTATTGTCCATCACTGATTGTCACTGTCATCATCAATGCCTTAACGTTGACGATCAAGGTTATTGTCTATCACTGATCAGTCACTGTGACCATCAATGCCTTAACGTTGACGATCAAGGTTATTGTCCATCACTGACTGTCACTGTGACCATCAATGCCTTAACGTTGACGATCAAGGTTATTGTCCATCACTGATTGTCACTGTGACCATCAATGCCTTAACGTTGACGATGAAGGTTGTTGTCTATCACTGATTGTCACTGTGACCATCAATGCCTTAACGTTGACGATCAAGGTTATTTGTCTATCACTGATTGTCACTGTGACCATCAATGCCTTAACGTTGACGATCAAGTTGTTTGTCTCTCACTGATTGTCACTGTGACCATCAATGCCTTAACGTTGACGATCAAGGTTATTGTCTATCACTGATCTGTCACTGTGACCATCAATGCCTTAACGTTGACGATGAAGTTTATTGTCCATCACTGATTGTCACTGTGTGACCATCAATGCCTTAACGTTGACGATCAAGGTTATTGTCCATCACTGATCAGTCACTGTGACCATCAATGCCTTAACGTTGACGATCAAGGTTATTGTCCATCACTGATTGTCACTGTGACCATCAATGCCTTAACGTTGACGATGATGAAGGTTATTGTCTGTCACTGATTGTCACTGTGACCATCAATGCCTTAACGTTGACGATGAAGGTTATTGTCTATCACTGATTGTCACTGTGACCATCAATGTCTTAACGTTGACGATCAAGGTTATTGTCCATCACTGATTGTCACTGTGACCATCAATGCCTTAACGTTGACGATGAAGGTTATTGTCTATCACTGATTGTCACTGTGACCATCAATGCCTTAACGTTGACGATGAAGGTTATTGTCTATCACTGACCAATCACTGTGACCATCAATGCCTTAACGTTGACGATGAAGGTTATTGTCTATCACTGATTGTCACTGTGACCATCAATGCCTAACGTTGACGATGAAGGTTATTGTCTATCACTGATTGTCACTGTGACCATCAATGCCTTAACGTTGACGATGAAGGTTATTGTCTATCACTGATTGTCACTGTGACCATCAATGCCTTAACGTTGACGATGAAGGTTATTGTCTATCACTGACCAATCACTGTGACCATCAATGCCTTAACGTTGACGATGAAGGTTATTGTCTATCACTGATTGTCACTGTGACCATCAATGCCTTAACGTTGACGATCAAGGTTATTGTCTATCACTCATTGTCACTGTCACCATCAATGCCTTAACGTTGACGATGAAGGTTATTGTCTGTCACTGATTGTCACTGTGACCATCAATGCCTTAACGTTGACGATGAAGGTTATTGTCTATCACTGATTGTCACTGTCACCATCAATGCCTTAACGTTGACGATCAAGGTTATTGTCCATCACTGATTGTCACTGTCACCATCATGCCTTAACGTTGACGATCAAGGTTATTGTCTATCACTGATTGTCACTGTCACCATCAATGCCTTAACGTTGACGATGATGGGTTATTGTCTATCACTGACCAATCACTGTGACCATCAATGCCTTAACGTTGACGATCAAGGTTATTGTCTATCACTGATTGTCACTGTCACCATCAATGCCTTAACGTTGACGATGAAGGTTATTGTCTATCACTGATTGTCACTGTGACCATCAATGCCTTAACGTTGACGATGAAGGTTATTGTCTGTCACTGATAGTCACTGTGACCATCAATGCCTTAACGTTGACGATGAAGGTTATTGTCTGTCACTGACCAGTCACTGTGACCATCAATGCCTTAACGTTGACGATGAAGGTTATTGTCTGTCACTGACCAGTCACTGTGACCATCAATGCCTTAACGTTGACGATGAAGGTTGTTGTAATTATTGTCTTCCACTGATCAATCATTCTTACAACGTCTAGGAAATATTCGTTTATTTTCCCACTTACCTCATCTGTCGCTGTCTTTGTCTCTCTTGTCTGTCTGTGTTTGTCTGTATGTCTGTCTCTGTCACTCTTTCTCTCTCTGTCTCTGTCTGTCTGTCTCTCTGTCTGTCTGTCTCTCTCTCTCTCTCTCTGTCTCTCTCTCTCTCTCTCTCCCTCTGTCTCCCTCTGTCTCCCTCCTTCATTTCTTTCTCATCCAACCACTTGCTATCTCTCTTCTGTCTGTCTGTCTGCCTGTCTGTCTGTCTGTCTGGCTCTCTCTCTCTCTCTCTCTCTCTCTCTCTCTCTCTCTCTCTCTCTCTCTTCTCACTCTCTCTTTCAGCATTTCTTTCACTTTCCACCTTTCTCTGTCTGTCTGTCAATGTGTCTCTCTCTCTCTCTCTCTCTCTCTCTCTCTACTCTCTCTCTCTCTCTCTCTCTCTCTCTCTCTCTCTCTCTTTCTCTCTCTCTCTCTGTCTCTCTCTCTGCCTCTCTCTCTCTCTCTCTCTCTCTCTCTCTCTCTCTCTCTCTCTCTCTCTCTCTCTCTCTCTGCTCAACTGCACAGTTGGCACCCAAAGCCTTGCGCTCAAAACACACGTTGCTGATAACGAACTTTGAAGAATTTCAAAATACCAACCACCTCAGAGCAACGCCAGTTTCACAATGCTATGCAATGTTTTCTCAACAAAGCAGAAGAAAAAAAAATTTGTAAGTCACAATCCCACATCCAGAAGCATCATCGTTTTCTCCAAACAAAGTACGCGCTTTTAGACAGCACCGGCTAAAACACATCCATCTCCTCTCAATCGTCTGGTAAAAAGGAAGATGACTGAGGAGCTGGATCACGGCCTCGTGAGGAAGAAGAAGGAAAAGAGAGACGAAGAATATAGAGTGGAAATCGATACAAGAAAAACATTCCTAGGGAAAAAAAATTCCTAGAAAAAAAAAAACGAGAAGGAAACAGGAGGAGAATGGAGGGAAGAGGATGAAATTGAAAAAAAAAAAATAACAACAATGATGACATGAAGAAATCAAACCAGGTTTTTTTCTGGGTTTTTTTTTTTTAAACGAAGAATCAGATGGAAAAGATGGACATGATGAACGTAAAGTAGATTATGAAGAAGAAGACAGCGAGGAGGAGGAAGAGAGGAGGAGGAGGAGGAGGAGGAGGAGGAGGAGGAGGAGGAGGATCATGATGATGATCATGGTCAACAAAAAACTTGATAAACGATGAAAATCATGAACAAAAAGAAAAAAAAAAACAGGAAGAAAAAGTACAACGACAATAACAATTAAAAACAACAACAGCAACTGCCAGAACAACAACAACAACAACAACCACAAGAAAACAACGTAACTACCACCACCAACAATCAGTGTAATTCCACAACAGATCGCTGTTCCATTCCAAACTTTCCACCGACCTACTGACCTCACTCCCGTTCCCCGACTTTTTCCTCACACGCGCGTAATAACCGACCATCGATACAGACGGACACACACAGAGTGACTTCCTCACACACGTGTAATTACCGACCATCGATACAGACCGACACACACGGTGACTTCCTCACACACACGTGTAATTACCGACCATCGATACAGACCGACACACACAGTGACTTCCTCACACACGTGTAATAATCGACCCATCGATACAGACCGACACACACGGTGACTTCCTCACACACGTGTAATAACCGACCATCGATACAGACCGACACACACAGTGACTTCCTCACACACGTGTAATAACCGACCATCGATACAGACCGACACACACAGTGACTTCCTCACACACGTGTAATAACCGACCATCAATACAGACGTACACACAGGGTGGTGTTGTGTGGAACCTCACCCAGTCAGCCCTGTGTCCTAATCACACCAGCCGCTTCACTCACACCCCCACACCCCTGCCCCACCACCATCCTCCACCCGCCATGACTTCCTTTTCATCCTACCCACTCCCCCATATATATCCTCTCCAACCGACCAGATCTGACCACACACGCGCACACACACACACACACACACACACACACACACACACACACACACACACACACAGAGTCATTTCTTCCTTTTCATGCTACCCACTCCCCCCATATATCCTCTCCAACCGACCAGATCTCACTACACACACACACACACACACACACACAGAGTCATTTCTTCCTTTTCATGCTACCCACTCCCCCATATATCCTCTCCAACCGACCAGATCTGACCACACACACACACACACACACACACACACACACACACACACACACACACACACACAAGCGCGCGCGCGCGCGCGCACACACACACACACACACACACACACACACACACACACACACACACACACACACACACACATCCCCACCCACCCACCCCTTCACCCCAACCCCTTCACCCAATAATCACTTCATGGCCGAGGACGCAAGCTGCCATAAACGGAAAGCCCCAGCAAGCGTTGTAGATAACGTCTAATCTGTATCAGTGAGGCGGCTAGAAACTGCAGCGGCTGTCTCTTTAGCCATCAGTGCTCCCCGCTGCCACTGGCCATCTGGATCTGCTCTGATGTCCAAAGGCATTCCAACGAAGCCCACTGTCCAGCGCTTTAGATCCGACGATAAAACGAGATCCTCAGTGCAGGGTGCACTTTGCGGACATCAGAGGACCCTGGGAAACATGGACAGTGTCTCTGACAAGCCACTGTAAGCAAATCTAAGCCATACTTTCTGTTTAATTCCATTTAAAAAAGAATAGTCGCAGAGTGCGGACTAGTCCATACACGCTAAACCATATCTGTCTAGCCACAGTGCGGCTGCGTTTGCAGCCAGATGAATGACCGGAAAAAAAAAAAAAAAAAACGAGATGATGAGGGAATATCCTGGTATAAGGATTGGGATACCTGAATAATAATGTTAGTGCTACTGCTACACTAAGGTGTGTGTGTGTGTGTGTGTGTGTGTGTGTGTGTGTGTGTGTGTGTGTGTGTGTGTGTGTGTGTGTGTGAGAGAGAGAGAGAGAGAGAGAGAGAGAGAGTGTGTGTGTGTGTGTGTGTGTGTGTGTGTGTGTGTGTGTGTGTGTGTGTGTGAGAGAGAGAGAGAGAGAGAGAGTGTGTGTGTGTGTGTGTGTGTGTGTGTGTGTGTGTGTGTGTGTGTGTGTGTGTGTGTGTGTGTGTGTGTGTGTGTGTGTGTGTGTGTGTGTGTGTGTGTGTGTGTGTGTGTGTGTGTGTGTGTGTGTGTGCGCGCGCGCGCGCGCGCGCGCGTGCGCGCTTCCACGCATGTGCATGAATATGTGTGTGGAATGGTGGTTCTCATGAGATAGTCATATATGATTAGTTCTAATAATATTAATAACACAAATATTCAGAATAAGGAAGAAGAGGAGGAGGAGAATAAGGAGGTGGAGGAGGAGGAGGAAGGCAATGATGACGATGATCATGATCATGGTAGAACAGGAGAAATTCATGAATATAGAGAGTAACAGAATACAGACACACAGCAAAACAAAAAAAGATACTTCCATAAAATAAAAGCAGGCTGCAACAGTACAGTTAAATAATCGCGCGCGCACACACACACACACACACACACACATCCACACACACACACACACACACACACACACACACACACACACACAGAGAGAGAGAGAGAGAGAGAGAGAGAGAGAGAGAGGGGGTCACAGAACCGTGAGTACACACGAATGCCTACAGTGACGAAACGCATCAAATTCGCTAGTACCGAGTGACAGAATAAGGGAACTCTTGAAAAACAGAGGATGACAGACCAAGGAAAACACATACACAGAGAGTGAGAAAGCAGGGAGACTTTAAACACTCACAGAGCAAGAGAATAGAAAAGATTCATGAACACAGTGAATGACAGAACAGGGGAAATGTACAGACAGTGACAGAACACTGGATAGTTATGACTGCGGAGAATGACAGAAGAAATCGATAAATACAATGGCTCAGAGAAACATTCACAAAGCACAGAGGTTGAGAGAACAGGTGAAATGTACAAACAGAACTTAAAAAATAAAACAGGACGTATCTATTAAACGTATACCTCAACAGACACCAGGGCCATTCATAAACACGCACAGTGACTGAAGAATGCAAATGTATCAACACTGAATCTGACAGACAGAAGAGCGGGGGGGGGGGGGGGGGTATTTTTATGGGAAGCAGGGACAATGACACAGCAGGGAGAATATACAAGCATAGCGACACCCCCACCCCCCCCACCCCCACCCCAAGAAACACGCTTTATTCAGCTAACAGGAGATATACAAATGCGCATAAAGAGGACAGTGCGCAGAGATTTTCACACATGCATTAAACTGCTAATACATAAATATTTCTAGCTTTTGTGAAAAATAGAACAAAAACACAAACACGTATTTACATATACCTACACATGAATACATGTTCATTTACAAACATACTCATACTCACACACACACACACACACACACACACACACACACACACACACACACACACACACACACACACACACACACACACACACACACACACACACACACACACACAACGCACACACATACATATAGCATTACTGTACATACATTGAGAATGAGACTTGAACAATGCTGTGTATGAAACTGAAAGGTTTTGATCTGAGCAGGTGTTACTATGGTTACCTTCATAAAAGATGCACACTCGAAATGACATGTTTGTAAACCAGCGTACATCCTTACATCGTTATTAATCATTGTACGTCATCAACAAGACACTGGTAAGGGTACCACTTTTTAAGGAAATCTGCACGCCTCATTTCTTTTGAACAAATGTATTTTTCAACCATATGATTGTGTTTCTTTCAAGTCTCTCAGAAAGTGTCTTACACTGCAAACATAGCGACTTAACAGGATGAAATTATAAACACAGCGAGCGACAGCAAAAGGTAACATAGATGTAGAGAGTGACAGAAGATAGTAAATTTATAGACGCAGGAAGAGAAAGAACGGGATAAAAACATATAGAACATAGATAGCGGCTGATTTGAAGAAACGTATAAAACAAAACAAAAAAATGATAGAACACAGAAAATATACGAAACGATAGGGGAATGTACGGAAATAGAAAGAGACGTAACAGGAGAGATTTCTATAAAGAGTCAGCGACAGAAACGGTTGATGTATATAAACAGAAGGTTA
>JADBJO010002927.1:196444-206444 GCA_016801955.1 Conus betulinus | reverse complement strand
ATTAGATTTTTGTTGTTGTTTTCATCTCCGTACATCTATAATCCCCTTTTCACTCTTTTTTTTTTCATTCACCATTAGTTCTTAAAACCATGGCAATTTTGTTATGGATAAACAAATAAAGTCACAAAGGTAAACACACAGCGTTTAAACACGTTCTTCATCACACCAAAAAGAAGGAAGAAACACAACCTGGACCCTTCTCTTTTTTTTCACCTTTTCACCTGTTTGTTTATTGTGCAAAATGATGCGGTGGCATTTATATCCCAACGCTACTCAAGGAACGACAATGAGGGTGGGTGTTGCCTCTCCCTCTGACGAACAAACTGTATGGGTGAGTTTTGATATCCTCCGTCACGATCATACCCAGGAATCGCATCTTCCCTGTGACAGAACTAGGCCAACACTGCTTTGAGCGGCATGGTGCCTTGGCACTGCAATCCAGGTTTTTGGCCATGACATCCGACTCGTGTCACGTGCACAACACGAAGTTGGCACATGTAGAGGAAGCAACGGCAACAAGGGATACATTCTTGGAGAATTGTTTAAAGAAGATGTATGGAATTGTTCTAGCGCGCCAAAATAGGTGTATTTCCCGCGAAACAGCTTTTATTCCGAGGAAGATACCAGAGGGAAAACACGTGTTATTCTGAGGATCACACAAATTCCCCTCAGGATTATAACTTTTTTTTCTGACGATCACATCTCTTTCCTCTGTTTTCAAAAGGATAATAACTGTTTTTTTCCTAAGGATCAAAACTGTTTTTCTGGGATTTTAACTGTTGCCTTTAAAACAAATCTTAAATAAGTGTTAGCGAACCGCCAAAAGAAACGTGGACAAACGAGTCACAAGAAAAAAAAAAACGACGCGCGTTTCGACTCTACAGTCTTCTTCAGGCAAGACACAAACAATAATACAACGAAAATGAACGAATTTGGTACTCAGCTTCGATCTCTTCACTCTTCAGCGCAAGGTAGGGCTGGGTTATTTGTTATTTTCATCGAGAATATATACAGCTGTTTTTCGCGGGAAATACACCTATTATCGCGCCAGAACGATTCCATACATTTTCTTTGTGTGTTGTCTTTACTTTTTCTTCAGCAAACAGATATTGCCAGGAACACGGCTTTAACAGTGAAAACAGCCATGACTGATGTTTACCAAAACAAGAGCGAACGGGCTGGGCTAAATAGGGAACCTAGGACTTTCCGATCCCAAAGATCATAACCGTTTTCCTATTTTCGTTGTTTCCCTGAGGTTCATAACTCATTTGCCAGCGAAAATAGGGACACACAATAGCAATCTTTAGACACAACACAAATCAGACTGTTTTCCTTGCGACAATGGGGGGAAACACATGATCCTGAGGGAAAACAATGCAAACGGCCATCATCCGAGGAAAAACAGTGATGAACCTCAGGGTTTACACAGCCTTTTCCCGCTTATTTTCTTAAGGATAATAGCTGCTCTCCTGGGAAGCTGGTATGCACCTATAAAAGTCATCTTTGACAAGCACATGCAGACACATACTGAGAGAACTGCCGTAGTACAGCCCCGTGAGCTTTTCCACGGAACAGCAGTCATGGGCACAGGCCGACTGTCGCATGGAGAGATCTGCTGGACGAAGAGGCAGGACAACACGAGACAGTTGCGATGTCTGTGTTCAGAGGACGTTTTCACCCAGCTGTTGCTGTGTGGCTGAAATGCAGTGTACTGTGCTGTGTCGGAATTAGTAGAAATACTGTGTGTTCTGCGCTCAGTGTTCGCTGTGCTGGTGTGTGATCGAGGTACAGAGTGTACTGTGTTGTGTTGGTGTGTGGTCGAGGTACAGTGTACTGTGTTGTGTTGGCGTGTGGTCGAGGTACAGAGTGTACTGTGCTGTGTTGGCGTGTGGTCGAGGTACAGAGTGTACTGTGCTGTGTTGGTGTGTGGTCGAGGTACAGAGTGTACTGTGTGTTGTTGTTCTGGTGTGTGAAGTACCGAGTCTAACGTGCTCAGTGTCCACTGTGTTGGTATATGGTTGACGTACAGTGTACTGAGTTCAGTGTCCACTTGCTCGTGTATGGTTGCAGTACAGAGTGTGCTATATGCTGGTGTATGGTTGAAATACAGAGTGTGCTATGCTGGTGTATGGTTGAAATACAGAGTGTGCTGTGCTCGTGTCCACTGTGTGGCGTATGTTTGAAGTACACAGTGTACTGTGCTCAGTGTTGATTGAGCGGGTGTATGTTTGAAGTACACAGTATACTATGCTCAGTGTCCACTGCGTTGGCGTGTGGTTGAAATACACAGTGTACTGTACTCTGTGTCCTACGAGCCAGTGTATGGTTGAAGCACATAGCATACTGTACTATGTGCACCATGTTGGTGAGTAGTTGAAAATCTGAGTAGTTGAGTCTGGTTTTCCATGGTAAGGTCATCACGACTTGCTATCAATCGTCATAACATGTCTTAGTCTGACTTCGTGGTGCAATGCATGACTAGCAGATATCCTGTGCTACGAGTACAACGTAACTACTCACTCCACAACAAAACTAACTCTCTCTCTCTCTCTCTCTCTCTCTCTCTCTCTCTCTCTCTCTCTCTCTCTCTCTCTCTCTCTCTCTCTCTACCTCTGTACGTTTTACCCTGTACGTGTACTCCGGTCAGGCTCCAGCCTGATTTTCTTTTTAGAAACAACCCACCTCCCCCCCCCCCCCCCCTTCCCCTCTCTCTCTCTTTCTCTCTCTCCCTCTCTCTCTCTCTCTCTCTCTCTCTCTCTCTCTCTCTCTCTCTCTAGTATCCCCCCCTCCTCTCTCCCTGTTTTCCTCTCTCGCTCGATTCTCACCACCGCTTTCTCCTTTCCTATCCCAGTCATCTACATTAGTTGCATACCTTCTCTGAAAGAGAAAAATGATGAAAACCTACCCGCTGAGCCACCGACACCTGACTGCGGCAATTCCGTGACAGAGCTGAACCACAAAATTGCAGGGCTGGAGGGGAGTGGGGGGTAGGGGGTCGAGAAGAGCCGATAGGTGTGATGGAGAAAACGGGGATAGGGTGGGAGACAGACAGGCATGATGAACTGCATTCCCAGGCCCTTCAAGTGGAGAAAAACCACACACAAGGAAACAATGAGGGCGAGAAGCGTCAGACAACGACGGTGACACAGATTAATGAGGCGTCGTCAGACTCGTCTTGTCTCTCCTTCGTGGCGGGCTGTATCAATAAGTGGCCGTAAGGTAAGAACCAAACTCCGCATCTTCAACTCCAATGTGAAATCAATTCTGCTCGACGGATGCGAGCCACGGCGGACAACACAGACGATGCAACAAAAGATTCAGACATTCTTCAACACCTGTCTGAGGTGCATCTACAAAATCTGATGGCAGGAGAAGATCCGAAACGAAGATCTATGGAAGCAAGCAGGACAGGAACCAGTGGCCAAGCAGATACTGCGAAGGAAGTGGGGCTGGATCAGACACACACCCTCAGGAAGCCAGCGTCCAGCACCACACGCCAAGCCCTGACCTGGAACCCGCAGGGAAAGAGGAAGAGAGGCCGGCCTCGCAACAGCTGGAGGCGAGACACCGAGGCGGAGTTGAAACAACATGGGACCGACCGGACTGGAATGACCAGAACAGCCCAGAACAGAGTGCGATGGCGAAAGGTCGTCGATGGCCTATGCTCCACCGGAAAGGATGGGCATAATGATGATGCATGAAATGAAGGGGTGAAAGACTGGACTCTGTGTCACCCCCTGTCTACCTGTCCATTCCGTGAAAACACAGGCTGTCGTTTTGCTTTAACATGCTGCTTGTCTTCCGCTGCGTTTCTTTTTTCTCCTTTCCTTGTCAACGAAATGTAAACATCAGCTAAATGCCATAATTTAACATGAAATGCTTTTACCTCGTCTACTTGCACCGTGCTGTTTCCGCAGCATACAAATCGTAAAGTCCATGTGGTCATCTCTTTCATTCTAAGCGTGCAGAACCAGACATTACTGTCATAAGAATCTGTCAAAGAGCACAGAAAAAAAAAAAAAAATGCACAAAGACTTGCTGCTTGTTAACAAAAAGGTGAGGCTGATGGTTCCCTTGCCTACTCCAGCATCACCAAAACACACACGGCTCATCCTTTTGATGTTCACCACATACCTCCACCTGGATGGAGGGTCACCTGAAAGTTCTTCCCTAGAAACACACCCTAATCTCTATGCCCACGAAATATAAGATGGCTACCTATTTCTGTTCATAGTCTATGGTAGCCTACGGCAGTACGGAAATAATCATTTCCACGACGTCTGTACAGATCTCAAAATTTTGATCGCTTCTATAAAATAACTGTATCTGACCATTAGAGGAGCTTCGTAATACTATCTCAGAAGACCTCAGTGAACCTGAAAACACGCATCTCAAAACAATCAAAAAGAATCCTCTCAGAAGACTCAGAAGCCCCTCTCAGAAAAAAAAAAACCCTCAGAAAACGCGTGGGTGAAGATCTAGGAAGATCTTTAAAAATCATTTTAACAAAACCTGAGAAAACTCTATCTGAGAAAAACTCAGAAGCAGCATCTAAGAAGACCTGGAAACACTTCAGAATATCTGTCCAATAAAACCTGATTACAAATCAGGAGACCCGTGGGAAAGAACCCACAAGACCCATCTGTCAAAACCTCTAAAGACTCTCATCTGAGAATACATTGAAAGCTCCTACAAGACTTCAGATGACCCAGTACGAAGTCGTCAGGAGACCTAATCAAGAAGATAACTGGAGATCCAACAAAAACTACTTCATAAACCTGTATGTAAAAGACCTCGAAACATCCATCTGAGAACATTAAAAAAATGTCACAAGACCCATCTGAGAAGACTTCAGAATACCTACGAGAAGACCATAAAAGAACCAACTCAGAAGACCACAGAAGACCCATATAAGAAGAGCACAGAATTCTTCTGTGAGGGTCTCAAATGACTCAAGTCAAGACCCGAGCAGACCTCGCTAGATTTGTCTGAGAAATATTCAGCAGACCCATTTGAAGACCTCAGAAGATCCTTTCTGGAAAGAACTAGTAAGATCCACCTAAGGAGACCTGAGAAGATCACAGAGGACCAGACTGCAAAGGCCTCAGGAGACCAGAGACCTGATAATAGAGATCTGTATGCAGCATCACCTTGTATGCAGCATCAACTTGGCTTCACAGCGAAGTGGCAGGCTATGTATTCAACATCACCTTGGCTTTACAGCGAAGTGGCAAGCTAACAGAGCATGAATATCCAGTCTATCCTGCACACCGACCTGTACAAGGAAAACTCCAGCTTTAATGAAGAACTCATACATTTCTGTGAGACTACATCAAGGTTTCTTCTACTCCCCGCCTCCTCCGTAATATCTAGAAATAGGAGAGCGATCGAGAAAGGAAACAAGGACAGACAGAAAGGAATGAATCAGACACGCAAACAAGAAAAACAAAAATCAGAGTGAGATGGAAGCGAAAAAAAAGCATAAAGGAAGGTAATATTCAAAAAAGAAGAAGAAACAAAAAATAAAAAGGAAGAAATGTATTGACTGCACAAGCAAAGCAAGCAAACAAAAATCAAATTAAGATGGAAACCGAAAACCAAAAGTAAAAAAAACCAAATTAACAAAAGATGAAAATAGAAAATCATAAAGTAAGATGCTACAAAAAAAAACATTAGATTTTTTTTTAACAATCATTCACAAATCGAAAAAAAAAAATTAAAGAGACAAAAAAAAAAAGACTCGTAAGAGAAAAAAATGAAAAGAAAAGAAGACTGAAGTGAGGGAAAAAAAATAAGCATGGGGCAAAACAGCCAAAACACACATTGGTTACAGGCATTCTACGGGAATCATGCGTATGATGTCAATCAATCTTATTTCTCTGACGGAAAACGTTTTTTGTAATCTGGGATCAGAGTGAATCACACACTATGGATTACACAACAGTCTTGAGAGCAGAACAGTATCCATGTTCACTGTACGTACCACACGCCACAAACTTAATGGGACTACGTCAAGGATGTTTTATCGTCCCCCAACTCTCTTCTGATCGTGAAAAATATGTGAGAGAAAGACAGACAGATATAGATAGACAAGTAGAGACAGAAAGAGACAGACTAGTGTATGAATAAAAGAAAGCAATAAAAGCAGGAAATTCAAAGGCACACCAGTAACGAAAGAAAACGATAAGAAACAAAGCAAAGAAAATAAATGAAGATGACAAACTAAAACAAACAAGACACACAAAAAACGCACAGAAAGAATGCAGGCAATACACAGATAGAGCAATAAAGACAATCATGGCTTGTAGCAGTCTGTAAGACGAACCCATGCATTAAATCAAGTTCCACTGTTTTAATGGAACTGCTTTTAAACACAAATTAGGAGAGAAAGAAACGTACCCAGCATTAACAATCGACAAAAACAGAAGAGGAATTCAGTAACAAAATGATACAAGAAACCCCAGAAACAAAACGCGAAGAAGGTAAACTAAAAAAAAAAAGCCATAGAAAGACAGCGAAAGCGGCAAAGAAAAAACGGGAGAAAACGAACAAATCACGACCCTCGCCTGTGGCAATCTGCAGGAATAAATTACATGGCAAATCAAGTTTTATTCTCCCTTGGAACTTGTTTTTTTTCCAATGTGGAGTTGTTTTGGCCCTCTCGCCATGTTTGCATTGCAGGGTTTTGAGGCAGATCAGTATAAGATTACTCATGTAACTAGAAAGGGAGTCAACGCACGCTGACCAACATCTAATCTGCTTAAAAAAAAAAAAAAAAAAAAACAAACAAACAAACAACAAAAAAAAAAACACAAAATGATGGAGGAGTAAGATCAAAACTACTCGTTTGAATAGCCTTCATTTCTACGTCATATGACAAATTATACTGTTATTACGTGTCCAGTTTACGCCATCGACTGAGTCATATCTGTACAAACTACGTCATACTTCATAGTGTCAAAGTGGGTTTAAGATGTGTCATGCATGAAAAATATCCCCCTGAGCGGGACAAATTCAGTTGCCCGTTCGCCCGCCAGGGATGTAAATTTAGGTAAGTGAGCGGGGTATGAAACTGGAATAGTCTGTCAGCCAACTAAAAAAAAAAAAAAGTTAATTCTCTGTACTGATCATTTCACCAAACATTTCTGAAAGCTTACACCTTTAATCTTAATCTAAACTGGCTGTCGTCTTCATCATCTCTTACTCGCTGAACACCCGCTGGGTCTGTACTGATAGTTTTACCAATGCTTTCTCAAAACGTAATACTTTTCATATGAATCTGAAAAAGCTGTCGACTTCTTCATTCTCAGTGCTGTGATACAACGTTTATTTAGCTGGTATAATAAACCCGCTGGCTGTACAGTTATCTTGAGATGCAGCGGACTTCTGACCAGGCCTAATCACCCCCAGATTCATTTCCTTTGGAATGTGATGCTTGCCATCCGTCGATTAAAAAAAAAAAAATGTCTCTTTCAAATCTTGGGCGAGAAAAAAAAAAAAATCACTAGACAGGTGGAATTTTTCTTCTAGCCCAGCTGGCTGTTGAAAATATTCTTCTCCAGCTCTGTTCAATGATCCATCGTTTGATATAGATTTAAACCGCGGATCCGTCCCGAACTTGAATGTGCAGATTTGTTGATCCCCCTCCCGTCATGTAAGCAAAGTTTGGTTGAAATTGATCCAGCCAACTTTGTATGATCCTCACCAAAGGGCGATCAACGGGCAAACTGACATCATTGATCACAACTTCCTTTTATCAGGTTAGCTTGTTCTCGACTGTATCAGTCGGTAAAAAGAGAGGTAACTCCACCTTGTTGTTGAATGTTATCAGTTGTAAAAAGACCGATAACTCCACCGTGTTCTTAACTGTCATCAGTCGGTAAACAGACAGATAACTCTACCGTGTTCTTGACTGTTATCAGTCAGTATAAAGGGAGGTAACTCCACCTTGTTCATGACTGTTATCAGTTGGTAGAATGGGAGGTAAGTCCGCCTTGTTCTTGACTGTTATTAGTCGATAAAAAAGACAAGTAACTCCACCTTGTTCTTGATTATTTTTTTTCTTTCATCATTATCAGTCAGACAAAGAGAGGGCACGCCGGAATACCTCACTCTCCAAGAAAACCATCCTAAGGCATAAAGCCACTGTTCTCTTTTCTGTCATTTTCTCTTTCGTGTCTTCTCTGCGGAAGGTCAACGGGTCGAAACGTGTTGCTCCTGTCTTACAACGTGTCAATCCCATTCGTCTGACAGTCTGCTCAACACATCTCGGATTTTCTCGTGTCAACTCCATAATGATACTCTAATGCCGCCCTGAGATTGAAGAGATGAACACTGAGCAAGGAAAGGAAGGGGGACAAATGGAACAGGGGTGGATGGGGGGGGGGGGGGGGGGGGGGATCGGACGGTTGAAATCAAAACAGAAAATAGGGAAGTAACAAAAAAAGAAACGAATTAAATGACATGGACAAAATAAACAGAAAAAAAAAGAGAATTGAACAAGAAAAGAGAATAAGAGGAGCAACAACAAAAAGAAAGCAATCACAGAAACGAAGAAAAGAAACCCCAATTCAACAGAAACGATAGGAAATCAAAAAAAACCATGAGAAGAAAGACAGACTGCAGACAGAACGAACCCCTGGCCGTGGCCACTTACGGGGAGTGGGTTTGCACACTAAATCAAGTTTTATCGCTCTGATGGAACTGGTTTTACAGCGCAGTCTTTGAGGATCGCTCGCCCTGAATCACGCTGCCAGAGTTCACGACAGTTGTCTGACTGACTGACTGACTGACTGAAGGAAGGCACGCTACCACTTCCACTGGGGGAAAAGATGTAGAAAGACAAAAAAAGAAGAAAAGAATGGAATAAACAGAGGAATGAACTGGAAAGAAACGAACTGGAGATGACTGTAACGAAAAAAAGATTTGAGAAGACAGACAGAAAGAAATGAGGAAAAAACAGGCAACTTCAACGAAACGTTCGCTGTTACATCGTTCTTTTAGAAGACAGTACAGACCTCAACCCTATACTGAACCCACTTCCAAGCGAATTGGGAAAAAAAAAAACCTGCAAATTTTTACGTCATGCAAGTTTTACAGCGTACATTGTGCACGTAAGATCGGATTGTGTATATGTCGTGAACGGTAAATATCACGTGACCAACCTGACATCTCTGGTTGCATGGGAAACTTAGCTTTTTTTTTTTTTTCATAAAGCAGGTTAGAAGTGTAATAGTAATGATAGTAATGGTGATGATGATGATGATGATGATGATGATGATGATGATGATGATAATAATAATAATAATAATAATAATAATAAAATCAATAATAATAATAATAAGACGGTGATAATGATGATGACGATCATGATGGAAATGATGATGATGATGATGATGATGATGATGACGACGACGATAACAATAGTAATACTAGTGAGAAAAAAAATAATCTTTATTCTGCCAGTTGACGAGGTTTCCATTTTACAGGTTCAGCACTTTGTGTGTCATCCTGCATAAAGACAAACAAACAAACAAACAAACATGGATGAAGACCTAGTCTTATTGGCGGAGACACAAAGAACAGCAAACAAAAGAAACAAACAAAACACTGAAAATAAATGACTACCAAGAAGTTCACATGGAAGGAAAGCAATGTAAAGAAAATAAAACACAAATGAAAAGTGAAAAAGACAGACAGACAGACAAAAGATAACAAAATAAGGAGAAGAAGAAAAATGACTCTGAAAACACAGAAAAGCCCAGGCAAACAACAAAAGAAAGGAATAAACACAATAAAAAGGAAGGGGAAAAAAAAAAATGATGAAAGAAAGAAAGAAAGAAGAAAAATAGCAACCAAAAAAGTTACCAGAAACAAACCGCTGCAAATAAAAAGACAGAAAAATAAGAACAAAAAAGAAAGAAAGAAATACAGGGGGACGGGGAGAGAAAGAACAGAAGAAGGGGGGAAAAGGCAAAACAAAAATGCTATGAGCAAGAGA
>JADBJO010002927.1:173944-183944 GCA_016801955.1 Conus betulinus | reverse complement strand
CCACCCTCACAGACTTGCTGTTCCAGTCACCACCCTCACAGCCTTGCTGTTCCAGCCGCCATCCTCACAGCCTTGCTGTTCCAACCGCCACTCTCACAGCCTTGCTGTTCCAGTCACCACCCTCACAGCCTTGCTGTTCCAGTCACCACCCTCACAGCCTTGCTGTTCCAGCCGCCATCCTCACAGCCTTGCTGTTCCAACCGCCACTCTCACAGCCTTGCTGTTCCAGTCACCATCCTTACAGCTTTGCTGTTCCAGTCGCCACCCTCACAGCCTTGCTGTTCCACTCGCCACCCTCACAGCCTTGCTGTTCCAGCCGCCACTCTCACAGCTTTGCTGTTCCAGTCGCCACCCTCACAGCCTTGCTGTTCCAGTCGCCACCCTCACAGCCTTGCTGTTCCAGTCACCATCCTTACAGCTTTGCTGTTCCAGTCGCCACCCTCACAGCCTTGCTGTTCCACTCGCCACCCTCACAGCCTTGCTGTTCCAGCTGTTCCAGTCACCACCCTCACAGCCTTGCTGTTCCAGTCTCCACCTCAAGCCTTGCTAAGCGATGCAACGCACGGTCTGGGGATGGTGGTGGTGTTGGGGGGGGGGGGGGGGGGAGGAAGCGGGGGGGGTCAGCGAAGGCATTGCTAGTTAAACGACTTCTGCTTTGTCGGCCGGCACAGATGCCGCTCCTCGTGTTTTCTGCATCCGTTAACTGCTCGTGCAATGGGAAGAGTTGGGCACATGTGTGTTGGGGGGAGGGTGGAGGAGAGTTATGCTGAGAGTGTATGGGAGAAAAAGAAAGATCGTGAGTATGGTGTGGGGAGGTGGTTGTGGTGTACGTCTTGAGGATGACACGGAAAACTGTTTTAAGTGTGTGTGTGTCTGTCTGTCTGTCTGTCTGTCTGTATGAGAGAGAGAGAGAGAGAGAGAGAGAGAGAGAGAGAGAGTGTGTGTGTGTGTGTGTGTGTGTGTGTGTGTGTGTGTGTGTGTTGTGCGTGCGTGCGTGCGTGCGTGCGTGTGTGTGTGTGTGTGTGCGTGTCTGTCTGTCTGTATGTATGTATGTATGTGTGTGTCTCTGCGAGTGTGCATGCACACACGCGCATGTGTGTGTATGTTTCCACTCTCTCTCTCTCTCTCTCTCTCTCTCTCTCTCTCTCTCTCTCTCT
This sequence comes from Conus betulinus, assembly GCA_016801955.1. NCBI lineage: Eukaryota > Metazoa > Mollusca > Gastropoda > Neogastropoda > Conidae > Conus > Conus betulinus. Next base: position 182,787 of record JADBJO010002927.1, on the reverse strand, counting down.
CTCTCTCTCTCTCTCTGTGTGTGTGTGTGTGTGTGTGTGTGTGTGTGTGTGTGTGTGTGCGTGCGTGTGTGTGTGTGCGTGTATGTACTCCCCCCCCCACACACACACACACACACACACACACACCAATCATTGCGTTGCTGTTTTTTATTCCGGATCATCACATGCATTCCCCTTTCTTTTTGCCTTGAAATGAGGAAGGAGGGTGGTGTCAGCCCAGTCTATACACGTTTTTCCCCCTTCTGTGTTTTTTCTTCTTCTTCTTCTTACATGTTTCCATTATTGCTGTCGTGCCCTTCTGACTTGTTCCTTTGTACCCTGCGTCCCTTTGTTCTTTTCTGTCTCTCTTGTCTTTCTGCTCCTCTGTCCCCCTGTGTGTGTGTGTGTGTGTGTGTGTGTTGATATTGTTTGACTCCTGCAAACTGTCTATTGTTGAACGTATTGATTCTGACCATTTGGCCAGTGACTGCAGGTGTTGTTTTTCCCAAAGCAACATTTATCTGATATTTGTACGCAAAAACAGGATTGTGTTATATACAAACTTCTGTGGGACGACAAGTGTGCTGATAAATATACCAGTATTTTGTGTAGTGAGGAAACACGTACCAACATTGACCTTGCGATTGATTTAATTGATGTTAACGTGAACGATGCTCTTAAAGCTTTTAATGATTGTATAAGAGTAAGTGCTGAATCCATGAAAACACGTATATCATTTGATAACAATGAAAATTCAAGTAAATGGTTTGATTTTAGAATGCAAACTTTGTAAAAGAAATGCCAAAAGATTGTTGCAGATATTTCGCCGTTCTGTAAAATTTGAAAAGAAAAAAGAATAATTATCGAGAAAAGAAATGAATATGTTATTGCCAGACGTGAGTATAAAAACTTATTAAAGCGGAAGAAGAAGCAATTCAACAAAGCCTTATTAGACAAACTTGTATTGACTGTGAGAAATCAAAAGGAATTCTGGGACGCTGTTCATAATGCACCTTTCAAAAGGAAACAGCCTAGAAATAACATATCAATTGACTCTTGGTTTCAACATTTTAAAGCTTTGCTGGAAACGGATGCTGACAACATTGTAAATGAGGACTCAGTTGAAGACACGGAAAACTATATGAATCGTCCAATCTCTAAAGAAGAAATACTGCTTGCTTTAAGAAAATTAAAAAAAAAAAAAAAACGTAAAGCAGCTGGTCCCGATGGCATTATTGGCGAGCTCTTTAAGTATTCGAATGAACAGGTTATACATTTTTTCTTGAAATTATTTAATAAATTATTTGATGATGGTATATTCCCTGACAACTGGTCTGAATCTATTATTCAGCCAATTTTCAAGAAAGGTGACATCAATAACCCAATAATTATAGGGGAATTTCTTTGAGTGATATTAGCAGTAAATTATTTGGTATGGTGATAAATAGCAGATTGCAAGAATGGGTGGAAGGAAACAATATCACAGGTGAATATCAAGCTGGATTCAAAAAAGGATACTCAACAGTCGACCACATGTTCTCTTTACTAGCTCTCATACAGAAGCAGTTCTGTTACAATCGAAAACTTTATGTTGCATTTATAGATTTCGAAAAAGCTTTTGATACGATTAATCGAAATCTTCTCTGGCCAGTTCTCTTAAAGAATGGTATTAAAAGTAAGTTATTTAAATGTATTAAAAGCATGTACAATGATGTTAAAGCAAGAGTTAGATGTGGCTCTACGTTTACTGATTACATTGCCTGCACATCAGGATTAAGACAAGGAGATGCCTGCAGCCCTGTTCTGTTCTCTCTTTTTATTAACGAATTAGCGATAGAAGTTATTAACAATGGAAGACATGGTGCTAGATTTTCACTTGACGTGTATGAATTATTTATTCTGTTGTTGGCTGATGATGTTGTTTTGATGGCGGAGACAGTTACAGGTTTGCAGACACACATTGAATAGCCTGCAGAGTGCCGCTCTATCTCTCTTCAGCTTAAAGTTAATATGACAAAAAGCAATATTATAGTCTTTCGGAAGGGTGGCTATTTGAGTGTGAGAGAAAAATGGTTATATAATGGTGTTACAATGCCTGTAGTTAATGTGTACAAATACTTAGGAATACTTTTTTTCAACGCGCTTGAGTTTTACTGCTGCATGCAAAGACCTTGCAAGCAGAGCTAAAAATGTTTTGATTTATCTTTTGAAAAAGGTAAACATGTTAAAACAACAACTCCCTTTAATTTATTCATGAAATTATTTGATTCTCAGATACACAACCAATTGTGCAGTATGGTTCTGAAATATGGGGCTTAGAAAAATGCTGTTGTCCATTGTGAATCAGTTCATTTATTCGCTTTGAAGAAATTTCTAGGAGTAGACAGACGAACACCGAATGACCTTGTTTATGGTGAAACAAATCGCTACCCAATATATATAAAATCTGCTGTCAAGTGCATTCGCGCTATTGGATTAAGTTGATTCAAATGGAGAATTACAGGATTCCACGTAAAGCATATGATATGTTGTATGACCTAGACGCAAGAGGTAAGAAAAACTGGGTAACAAACATTCGCTTGAGTTTGTTTAAAATATGGCTTTGGTTTTGTTTGGGCGAATCAAGGTGTTGGAAGTGTGCGTGGATTTATACGTTGTTTTCAACAAAGGCTTATCGACTGCCGATGGCAAACTTGGTCCGATCATATTCAAACTAGTGACAGTTCAGTTTGTACAGTACTTTTTGCAGTGACCACAGTTTAAAGCCTTATTTACATCTAGATATTGATAAGCATCTGAAATATATTACAACTAGATTTAGGCTCGGGATTTCTGATCTAGTGACACCCGTTATCGATATAGAACGTTTATGTCAAACGACCTAATTTGTCCCTTATGTAATGAAACCGAAGAAAATGAGGTGCATTTTGTTCTGTGTTGTCCAGCACTTGGACGTATACGTGAAACGTTAATTAAGCCTAAATATTATAGAAATCCTTCACTGTTTAAATTGAGTTTGTTAATGTCATCGACGGTTCTGGAAGACGTACATGATCTTGCATTATTTATCTTGAGTCTTGAGTCCTCTCTCTCTCTCTCTCTCTCTCTCTCTCTCTCTCTCTCTCTCTCTCTCTCTATCTCTCTCTCTCTTGCTCACTCGCTCGCGCGCTTGTTCTCCCTTACCACCCCACACATTTTCATGGTTTATTAGTTTTTCAATTTGGTGCCAGTGAACCTACAATTCTACACTTCTGTTAGCCCTCCCGTCCTTCTCTCTCTCTCTCTCTCTCTCTCTCTCTCTCTCTCTCTCTCTCTCTCTCTCTCTGTCAGTCTCTATCTGTCTCTCTCTCTCTCTCTGTCTCTCTCTCTCTCTCTTGCTCTCTCTCAATCTCTCTCACTGTCCCTCCCTCCCTCCCCCCTCTCTTGCCCCCCCCCCCCCCCCCTCTCTCTCTCTCTCTCTCTCTCTCTCTCTCTCTCTCTCTATATATATATATATATATATATATATATCCCTCTCTCTCTCACATGTATAATACTCGTCTCTCTCTCTCTCTCTCTCTCTCTCTCTCTCTCTCTCTCTCTCTCTCTCTCTCTCTCTCTCTCTCTCTCTCTCATGTTCTGTCTGTCCTACTTGTCTCCTCCAACTATCAATGAGGCAGTTTCGTGCACCTGTAATTGTTTGAGAGTGTGCGCATTTGCAGTGTTCTTAGGGTGGGAGGGGGGGGGGGGGGTATGTGATTTTGAGGGTCATCGTGACCCTCTGTCTACGAGTTTTGAGGGTCGGGTCATTTTTTTTTTTTTGCATTCAAAGAGGCAAAAGTTGAAACATTTTTAGTAAAAGCAAGAGATGGAGAGAGCGGAGATCCCTCAGATTTTCATAAAAGCGTGTGGAGGGAAAGGGGAAGGGGTGTTGCTGTCTTCATCCCCACATCGTGGCCATTTCAACGTCGTCAGCAGTAGGTTTACTGACTGACGCTGACGTATCAAAGGTTACAGGTGGACTAACCTCAACACTTGTTTCATCTCCCACAGGCTTGTTGTTTTTTGTGTGTTCTGAGCCCACTGTAAGGGGAAAAACCCGGATGGTCCTTGGAATGAGACTATAAACCGAGGTTCCGTGTGTGAACGCACGCATAACATCTTGCACACACGTCAAATCCCATCACCAAGTTTCGGGAGAGAAAGCCCAGTTTGGCCGTTGGTGTGGATGACACGTTACACATAGCATGCACCCTGCGTGAGAAATGCAATGGAAAGAATGAAGGAAGTAAGGACATTGAGTGAACGATATTGAACGATATTGACTTGGATGACACGGGAAACGACTGCATGAAGCGCCAGCTGGCAGCTCTTCAGTCGGCACTGCCCGGGTAGGCAGCCCGTTGTGTAAACGAGTGTGGATTGTAAAGTGCTTACAGCTTGATCTCTAGCTAAGAACAGGCGCTGTGTAAGTATTCATTATTATTATTATTATTATTATCATTATTATTATTATTATTATTATCGTGTATGTTCATGGGTAGACAATGGGAATAATTCTGTTTTTCTTTCCTGTTGTGTCGTCTGTTATGTTTCTCGCATTGCGACCTGAACTGGCCGGCAGGTTCCAGTTAAAAATATGGGTGACAATGACGCACAGAGTGATATTTCTGTGCTTCAGAATGGACCTAGTTTTGCTTCATTTACGCACATATGCGCGACCTTGAGAACACTGTTATGGATGCCTTCGGGTCTGTGGCCCTCAAAGTGTCAGACTCACAGACTTCCTTTGACGTGCTGGGGGGGGGGGGGGGGGGTAAGTCGGTGGATAAATTCAGCTTTTCTGTCTGATGTAGACGTTGCTCGTCATCGCGCATGCGTGAACAAGTCTTGTGACGGAAAAGAAGGTGGCAGGGTGAGAAAAGGAAGGGTGGGGGTGAGTGGAAGGGAAGGTATGGGGGAGTCGATCTAGGGTTGAAGGAGGGGGGGGGGGGGGGGGACTGGGAAGGGGGGGGGGGGAAGTGTGATGTGGTGGCTGTCTGTGGGGGAATAATAGGATTCAGGTGTCAGGTTGTTTGTGCAATTTGAGGGGAGAGGGGGGGGGGAGAATGGAGAAAAGATATGTTCGTTTAATTTACCTGGCTAATGTGTGTGTATGTGTGCATGCGTACGTGTGTGTGTACGTGTGTGTGTGTGTGTGTGTGTGTGTGTGTGTGTGTGTGTGTGTGTGCGTGTGTCTGTCTGTCTGTCTGTGGTCTGTGTGTCTGTCTGTCTGTTTCTGTCTGTCTCTCCTGACTGTGGGTGAGCGTTTGTGACTGTGTCTGTGTCTATGAGTGAGAGAGAAAAAGAGAGACAGACAGGACAGACAGACAAAATCACAGAGACGGAGAGACAGACAAATGCAGACAGAAAAGACAGAAAGAAAGAAGAGGGGGGGGAGGGGGGAGGAGGGAGGGAGAAAGTGTAAGAGAGAGGGAGAGAGAGGAAGACAGAGAGAGCGAAAGAGAGAATCTCCTCTCTCTCTCTCTCTCCTCTCTCTCTCTCTCTCTCTCTCTTCTCTCTCTCTCTCTCTCTCTCTCTCTCTCCCTCTCCCTCTCTCTCTCTCTCTCTCTTTCAGTCCCTCTCTCTATCCTCTCTCTCTCTCTCTCTCTCTCTCTCTCTCTCTCCCCCCTCCCTCCCTCTCTCTCTCCCCTGTTATTGCACTGCTGTTCTGTTCTTTTTTTTATCAGGCCAGTTGCATTCTCCTTTCTTCATCCCCGTAAATGAGGAGTAAGGACTGTGTTAAGTGGTTCCTTGTACGCCACCACCCCACCCCCTCCTTCCCCCATCCCCTGCCTTATTTTTGTTCTACTGTTTTCATTTGTTTTACTTTCTTTCCAAATGTTTCTTGTTTGTCTTTATCGTTCCCATGCCTCTCTCTTTATCTGTTTGTGCTTACCCTTCCCCATTCCCATCTATCCCCTCCTATTCTCTCTCTCTCTCTCTCTCTCTCTCTCTCTGTGTGTGTGTGTGTGTGTGTGTGTGTGTGTGTGTGTGTGTGTGTGTGTGTGTGTGTGTGTGTGTGACTAGTTGTGTATCTTTGCGATGTAAGTGATTAACTTCTTCCCCCCCAAAAAAGTCATTCTTATCGTCATTCACTCAGTTAGTTAACACAGATTCCACTCCTAATAACTTTTGATTCGAAAATGTATTTGATCAAGGTTCATGATCACTTTTAGTTTTCGCGTTTAGCCTTCCCATCCCACCACCACGTCCCACTCTCTCTCTCTCTCTCTCTCTCTCTCTCTCTCTCTCTCTCTCTCTCTCTCTCTCTCTCTCTCTCTCTCACCCTTCACACCTATGAAGTTAAACACACAAAAAAAAATGGATGCTCCACCATTTCTTCTTCGTCTGCAAACGTTTAGAAACAGCTGCTTTGTTTTCATTTCTAAGCGACGAGAGTATCATCATCTCTTCTGACGCCACTGAAGAAATAACGGTTATTCTTCAAAACGACCTGGATTCAGTTTTTTTTTAAAATAAATAAAATAAAGCGAACATGTACAACCACCGGCACAAATCTGGATTTTAGGAAAGACTGTGCCTGTCTATCTTCTCAACATAATAACACCTTGATTAACTACTCTGACCTACTTCAGATTGACAGACATACGAGGCCATCAACAACAGATATTACTATTTCTTCACCTTACTGTTCTTCGAGATATTTTGGACAGCTTAAGACAAATTACCTGATATTTTTTTTTTTTGAGCTTCACTCATTGGGACAGTTTTAGTCATTTCTTTCTAAAGCCTGGAATATACAGACAAGGATGCTATATTTTCTTGAGCTTACAGGTGGGGGATGGCAAGAATGCAAGACGATCCACAAGACGATCCATTCTACACACAACACTGGTTCCCGGCCAAATACATGATCACCAGAGCACAGAGAGACAGACAGACAGACAGACAGACAACAGACAAACAGACAGACAGACAGACAAATAGAGATGAGAGACGCAGAAAGATATTACAAAAGATAAATGTTTAATTTCAACGGTAGTAGATACGTGCAAGTTGTTGTTTTTTTTTCGCACAGCCCTCATCCTATATATGCTAATCAAAATATGAAAAAAAAACACAATAAACAAGAATGCAAAAAGAGTAGACAGAGATAGAACAAACAAATGAATTTATTTTCAGAACATAATAGGATAAGCGTGAATAATGTCTTTTGTACATCCTGCTCTCTCAGAAAATAAGTAAATGAATAAATTTATAAATAGATAACAAGAAACCCAAAAGGAAGGAACAAATACACGTAGAAATTAATCAATATTATGACGATGCATTCAGCCTAAGTCCTCCCCTCCCAATTTCATATTATATTTCCTCTATTATCGAGCCCTCATCCTCCCTCGCCCCTCTCCTCTCCTTCCACACACATGAAAAAGTAAAGATTTTAAAAACGACATGTATTCACCCTTCTCCCACAGAATACATAATTGCTTGACTGCCAGTCACACGATCTTTTACCAAATAATGAAGGAACTACAAAAAAAAAACTGTAAAAAAATCAAAATACGAGTGCTTCAAAATCTAAAATTCAGTCATAGTGAATGGCATACACACGCACGCACGCACGCACGCACGCGCGCGCTCGCACGCACGCACGCACGCACGCACGCACACACACACACACACACACACACACACCACACACACACACACACACACTCACTCACTCACTCACACACACACGCAGAGAAAGACAGAGAGAGAGATGGGAAAGAGAGAGACAAACAGACGGACAGACGGACGGACAGACAGACAGACGGGCAAACAGACAAGAGAGAGAGAGAGAGAGATTGGCAGAGGGACAGAGATAGAGAGAGAGACACAGAGAGAGACAGACCAGAGAGAAAGAGAGACAGAGGGTGACCAACAGATAGACAGACAAACACACAGACATCACGGGGGAGAACACGGCAAACAAGGAGATTTTGGACCGCACAGGAAGTGCAATGGTTTTTTAAACGAGTGTGAGATACAAGCGGTTAAAGGAGATGTGGAGTTTGAAGACAGGAGAAGTTAAGGGGGTGTAGATATTGACTAGCCTTCCTCATTAGCAGACCTGGGTACGTGCTTGCCTCTTCATCAGCGGCTTCATTTGTGTGGCAGACTTCTTTCACAGTCACTTGGTACAGCTGAGTGGGGAACAGTGAGTGTTCATTCTCTCTCTCTCTCTCTCTCTCTCTCCTCCTCTCTCTCTCTCTCTCTCTCTCTCTCTATCTCTCTCTCTGCGTGTGTGTGTGTGTGTTGTGTAGTTGTGTGTGTGCGTGTGTCTGTGTGCGTTTTTGCGTGTGTGCATACATGTGTGCGTGCGTGCGTGTGCGTATGTGTGAGTGAGAGAGAGAGAGTGTGTGTGTGTGCGTGTGTTGTGTGTGTGTGTGTGTGTGTGCGTGCGTGCGTGCGTGGTGTGCGTGCGTGCGTGCGTGCGTGACGTGCGTGTGTGTGTGTGTGTGTGTGTGTGTGTGTGTGTGTGTGTGTGTGTGTGTGTGTTGGTATGCATCCGTTTACGTGAGTGTATTTAAAATGTGTGTGTGGGCGTGCGTGCGTGCGTGCGTGCGGTGCGGTGATGCGTGTGTGTGTGTGTGTGTGTGTGTGTGTGTGTGTGTGTGTGTGTGTACGCATGTGTGTTTTATCTGTGTGCCTGTGTCGCTGTGTGTCTGTACCACCATGTGTGCATTCCTGCAGTGTCTGTGTATGAATGAGTGATTGGATAGAAGGAAAGGGAAATGAAAATTTGGGGCTCGAGATAGATGAGAGAGGCTGTCCATGCTGTTTGCTGTATTTCTGCCTTCGTGGGCAGAGTAAGAAAGAAGGATGAATGATCAACAAAA
>JADBJO010002927.1:153944-158944 GCA_016801955.1 Conus betulinus | reverse complement strand
CATGTTCTGATTGACCATTCGCGGAACACAACCTGCTTTGTCTCCCACCGATCACACACACAAAAAACTGAACAAAAGGAGAGCCAGACTGCGAGTAAATGCCCTTCCCGTTCTGCTCACCCCCCCCCCCCCCCCCCCCCCCCCCATTTCACCTTCTAGCACCCTCTCCCTCCTCCCATTTTCCCCACTCTTTTCCCTTCTCCCTTCCCTACCCTCCCCTTCTCTTCTCGCAGCCCCCCCCCCCCACCCCCACCCCCCACCTCCTGCCTCACCTTGAATGAAGACCGCTTACAACCAAGAATATCTCGAACATTGTCTTCTGTCCACCAGTTTTGCTGGCTGCCAGTGTAAGGCAACTAACTGATATGTATCTAAACGTCAACATGAAACAAACACACAAGACATGACCAAGCTCTCAGACGCTGACAAACAGGCAAATGTGTGAACAAGTCGAGAGCTCGCAACAGAATCCTGCCAGACCCTTGACTTCTTGGTTCGGGAAACAAACTTTCGGGTCGGCTTTTAGAAGATGTAAAGAACTGCGTGAATGAATGACTTGTGAGTCGATTTTAACGTGATGACAGCCCTGATGTGGCCCTTTGCGGTCGGCTGGGCTGTAAGCAACATTCTCCTATCCTACCTTGGTTCGGCCACTGGACACACAGGGGCCTGTCCTTTAACAACAAGGGCAGGTGGTGGGACGGCTTTCTCTCCCCTCACCAGTGAACAGAATGGGGCGCCGCTAGGACCAAGCTCCCCGTGTAAGAGGCTAGGAGTAGGTGTTAACTGTGGTTTATGGCCCCCGCACTATCCAAAGAATAGCAAGCACGGAAATTGGGCACAGCTGATTTATCATTACGCGCGTGGACTGGTTGGTTACTTAGTTAGCTGATCGGCAGGCTGTTCAACTTGGTGACTGACCGATGGACGGTCGTTTTTTGTTTTTTTTTTTTTTTCTTTTTTTTTTTTTCCTAACATAACTCTTTCTTCAAACTAAAAAATGTGTATTTTGGAAAACGCAGGGATGCAAGGAAGTGGTGGGGTGAATATCCATTTCTATGCTGACCGCTCCAGGATTGATGTGCACGAGGACCGTTCGGATGGCCGAGCACGTTCAGCTCGTCTCACTGCCAGATCATTACTGTCCATTAGATAGCCCGAAGGGGGCAAGATTTGTCTGCCCCTGCAGGGAAGTGGATCCTTGATAGCACCGTGTGCTGATTTCTCTCTCTCTCTCTCTCTCTCTCTCTCTCACACACACACACACACACACACACACACACACACACACACACACACACACACACACACACACACACACTCAGCAAACATAATCAGCAAACTAGCAATCTATTTCTATCGATCGCTTAATAGATCGATCCATCCATCCATCTATCTATCTGTTGTGTGTCTGGCCTGTCTGTCTATCTACGTGTGTGTGTGTGTGTGTGTGTGTGTGTGTGTGTGTGTGTGTGTTGTGTGTGTGTGTGTGTGTGTGTGTGTGTGTGTGGTGTGTGTGGTGTGTGTGTGTGTCCAATACAATGCAAAAAAAGTCTGACAATAGACTGGTTCCAGACTCGATGTGAATGAAGGCGGTGGAGGTGTAGATGTGGAGGAGGAGAGGAGGGAGGAGAGGAGGGGAGGAGGCGCTCTTATACGCCCGGGCGTTTACACACACACAAAAAAACTTCCAAGCAAAAAAAAAAAAAAAAAAAAAGCAAACAAACCTGGCAAATTGGGCGTTTGATGTGTGTATTGAGAGAACTGTAAAAACGGACTTTGATGGCGGATTACTGGCGCCCCCACAGGACACGGTTTGCCTCCCCTGGCCTTCCGAGCCGTTAGACACGCACACTAATCTGTCAGCCAGTCAGCCAGGATATTGCTTTACCGCCTCATCGCAGCACTCTCTGATCTGCCCTGTCCTTGATTACTCTAATTCATTACTGACAACCCTTTCATCAAACCTGGTTGGAAGCCTCGCTGGTTTTTGTTTGTTGTTTGTTTGTTGTTTTTTCGGGTCTTTTTTTTTTCTCAATGCGCAACTGCTGCCGCCAACACTGCTCCGGCGAAGGGCAGAGCAGGCAAGCAGGCGATGAGCGATTTCCATCGTGCTGACTTTGAAGGTTTCTGCTGCTGACAGGTTTGATATCGGCATCATAGAAAGAAAAACAAACACCGCGCTCTGTTTCACCACGCACAGAATGCCGCACACGGTACATGAGGAAGAAACAAATGACGGATTGTGGGTGGCGAGGGAGGTTGGGTATGTGTGTGTGTGTGGGGGGGGGGGGGGGGGGCGGGACGTGGGGGGTAGACATGGATGCGGGTGAATGGCGAAGAGGGGGGATGGAGAAGGGGGCAAAGTCGCAGAGTTCTGTCGCAGACATCGCAAATCCTCTGTTCGCACCTAGAAGACCAAACGCACGGGACTGCTTTCGGTTTGTAGTATTAATCAACGAAACTTCGAGGCAGTCGTGTCGTTTCTGATCGCTGACCAGCTTCTGCTGCACAAGACCGAGCAATGCGTTGTCTGTTGTGTTCTGAACTAAGGTGGATCAGAAGAGGCACTACTGAACACCACCGAAATGACTCGGCAGGGTCTCCTCCGTTCAGCTGCCTGGTGGCGACTTGTTACTCCCTGCTTCGCGAGGACTGCTGGGCTCGGGATATGACAGGACAGCTTTGTGGGGGAGCAGGATGAGCGGAGTGGGACTAAGCCTTTCGTAGATGAGATCAACATCATCTTGCCCCTTGTTCTATGCGTTCATTTAGTTTTCGCCATTTTTTTTTGGGTAGTTTAAGACATCAGGAAAAACACTGGTTTGTACGAACAGTCGGCGTTGAGAAGACGAAGGAAGTGAGGTGGGTGAGACACAATCAATAGCTGGGCAAAACAAACCCGTTAGCCTTGACAGTAGCCATCTCCCGACTTCACTGGCCGCACAGTTCCCCACTGGGTAGTGGGGTCAGATCCCTGCGTCATGGTTGACGACCGTGAGTCGTCTGGAACCAGTTAACGTCTGCGGGGGGTAAACCAAATCACCCTCCTTCCCTTCAACGGTTGTTGATGTGAGTGCCGGAAGAATATCGAGTTGTAGTAGACATCTACTTTTACTTATCAAATTTGGTTGATGGTGTGCGACAAACCCGAGTCTGAAGGAAGCGTATTACTTCTGACCGCGCTGATTTGGCTGTGAATGCTGTACAGGGGTAACTTAGGGATTGGAAGGAAAGGACGAGAAATCCTCTCCGTCAGTTTAGCAATTGGGGTACATTCTGCGCGCCGGAGTTGAGAAGACCAAGAAAAGACCCGGTGCCACAAACACTACGTGTGCAAACAAACCTGTTGGCGTTCAGTCGTGAACAGTAGCCACACACCTCCCGATCACGCTGGCATCCCAGTTCTTCAGCGGGCAATTCTTCGTTTGTTCAAGACATGCAATGCTCTCGTGGTGATTCCATTCCTCTGTTCCACAAGCCAAAGTGTGACTGGACTTGACCGATAACTCTAAATACAAAAAATACACTGTTTTGTTGTTGTTGTTGTTGTTGTTGTTTTTGTTTTGTTTTTTTTTTGTTTTTTTGGGGGGAGGGTGGGGGAGGGGGATTGTTTCACCAAACTGAAATGACGTATCACCAATTCTGATGAATTGTAAGATTAAAAGGATGTGAGGAAAATCCAACTTTATCGGATTGTTCGGTTGAACGAATGCTTCAAATCATCGATATTATCCGATTCTTTCACAACATAACACGATGAATCACAAGACTTGTAGATTATTTCGCCTATCGACTGCTTTGAATCACCAGTGTTGTCGGATTGCCTGGATCACACAAAAATGTTACGAATCAATGTTGTCTTACTGTTTTGCCGAAAGAATATGGTGAATCACCTGTTTTTTCGAGTTTTTTTTGTACAAAAACAAATTACCAAGTTTGCCGAACTGTTCGCCAAAAACATACATTAAACCACAGACTTTGTAGGATTCGTTCGCCAAAAGTATGCAAGAATTCCTCAAACTCTGGAATTTCTTCTTTTTTTTCCCAAAAGGGTGCTACGAAACACCAGTTTTGTGTTGATTTTTGTTTCTCGAAAAGGAAGACATGAATCACCATTTTTTGTTGGATTTCTTTTTCATAAAAAAAACGATGTAATGAACCACCAATTTAAAGGCACATATGCAAACGCAAAATCGCCATGTAAAATAAAAAAACATGCCGAATAAGAAAAAAAAGTGTTTTTGCTACGAAAAGAGTGTAACACACCAACAACAAGATTTACGTGTTGAGTGTTCATTGAATATTGTGGCCCCAAGCTCCATGACAGCATAACACGATCAAGGGATAGGCAAATCCAATATACACTCCCTGAATGAACGGACAGTTAGACTGAAGGGACACAGAGACAGGCAGATGAAGACAGATCGCATGAAGACAGAAAGTCCGACACAAAGATACAAAGAAAAAAATGCACACAGAGATCCACAGACGGTATACATACATACGTACGTACGTACATACATACATGACACATGCATACATACATACATACATACATACATACATACATACATACATACGTACGTACGTACATACAAGTACGTACTACGTAAGTATGTACATACGTACGAACACACATACGCAAAATACATACATACATACGTACATGCATATAAACATATACATATATATAGATATATATATATACATATAGATAGATAGATAGATAGATATATATATATATATATATATATATATATATATATATATATACACACACACACACACATGCAAGAAAAGCTTATATACGTGCATGCAACATGCGTACATACACACACATTGTGTATACATGCACAACACACAGATATAAAATATTTACATGTTTTTCTGTATAACATCATCGTTTACAGCAATAATTTCCATGATACGATGTTCACATGCTAGCCGAGCTGGCGCGACAAGCATTCCAGTAGTAGCCGCCAAAGTTTTTCACCAGC
>JADBJO010002927.1:138944-148944 GCA_016801955.1 Conus betulinus | reverse complement strand
CTCAAGATACGAACAAAGACAATAAGGCAATGATGTAGACCTTCCACTGGACAAACCACTTAAAGACAAGGAGGCAATGATACAGAAATTCCACGACCACTCGCCAGCAACTCACAGCAAACATTCCCACAGCTGAACATGATAAAGTTCGGCGTTGATATTTGTTGTCCGGTTCGATTGAACATAATGAAACAGATCAATGAAACCCCCAATTTCCCCCAAAAAAAAAAAAAAAAAAAAGGAGGAAGAAAGAAAGGGAGGGGTAGGAATGGCGGTGTCCTGTATATGCTGGATCACAAGAGGAATCACTGACTACCACCGAAGTGATTCGGCAGCAGCGCAGTGTCTGTTTCGGTGGGTTGCCTCATGACGACTTGACGTTGACTGTTCCCTGTGGATTGCACGCGCCGGGACTGCGGTGGGACAAAGCAGAAGGTAGCTAGGGTATGGAGCGGTGTGCAGAGATGCAGCCACTGACATGGCGCCAAAGATGAGACAGCAAAATCAAAACAAATAAATAAATGACTTTTTTTTTTCAAATGAATAAATAAGCAAATGGATAGATAAATAATGCAAAAACGAATAAACACTAATATTGTTGTATTTATTTTTCGTGATCTAACGACTGAACTCCGCATACAGGCTTATTCATATTTTCAGTGTGTGTGTGTTTGTGTGTATGTATGTATGTGTGTGTGTGTGCCCGCGCGCGTGCTTACGTGCGTGCGTGCGTGCGTGCGTGTGTGTGTGCGTATGTGCGTATGTGTATGTGTGTGTGCGTGTACGTGCGCGTGCGTGTTTATGTGCGTTGTATATATGTGTGTGTGTATGAGTACGTGTGTGTGTATGCGTGCGTACATGCGCGCGCGCGCGCGCGCGCGCGTGTGTGTGTGTGTGTGTGTGTGTGAGAGCGTGTGTGCGTACGTATGTGTGTGTGTGTGCGAGCGTGTGTGTGTGTGTGTGTGTGCGCGTGTGTGTAGATTTTTCAGACAACTCCTTTACTTATAAACGTTAGATTTTACAACGCCCATGTACACAAATGCCACTTTATGTTCACTGCGACATGGACAAATGATTAGATCAGTAAACGCTCTGAATATGACATGTACGTCTCTTCTACATCCGAACTACAAGTTGTTCATCACTGCTGCAATGCCATCGGAAGGAGAACTACCGCGTGTGCGAATGTGAATTTCACCTGCCTCACCTACATGTTAGTTACCTCTGCGTCACAGCCACACACGCCTGTCACTTAACATACGCATGCCAATTTTTCCTTCAGGGAAAACCACAAACAAACAAACAACAAACAAAATGGGGTGACGAGCAAAGCAAACACACCTGGCGAGTTTATTAACAACCATCATGAACAAGGTCTTCGGTAATCTAAGTGTCGCTCGATATGTCAGTGTGGAGCGAAAACTGTTAAATTACTATTAAAACACATGATAATACGTCAGTACAACATAAGTGGATCCCCGCCATCACAACAATTTATCACAAAGACAAGGTCTTATAATCACAGATTTTACTTCCAATAGTGAAGAGTAATGAAAAAAAAAAAATATTTTTTTTAAAAGCTTTAACGTTTCGCAGTTTTCCATTAAATTCAAATCGCGTACAAGCGTATACGCACGCGCGCACTCATGTGTGTGTGTGTGTGTGTGTGTGTGTAGTAGTAGTAGTAGTAGTAGTAGTAGTAGTAGTAGTAGTAGTAGTAACAGCAGCAACAGTTGCAGTGAAACTATGATTTTAGAACCCGTTCTATGGCATCATTTTGAACCCTCACGAAAATAAGTGTGAATAATCTTTTCCCCACTAATAGTTGTCATCTTCATCGCGACCAGTCTAACAGCATAAGATCTGAAACTGTTTATCGAAGAAATTATAATCATTACATAAGATAAAGTACAGCAAGAACACGAGTTGCTATTAATGTTAATTTAGAAACTCGTTTGAAAGATTGTTTAAAATGTAAGCAATTTTTCATAAATTATCCGACTCGTATTTCGTAGAAAACCGGTTTCATTTGTGGAGAGTTAATTCTGCTTTTGCTGTTTGCATGCGTGTGTGCGTGCGTGCATGCGTGCTTGTGCGCGCATGTGTGTATGTTGTGTGCGTGTGTGTGTGTGTCTGTCTGTTTGTCTGTCTGTCTGTGAGTGTGTTGTGTGCGTGTGTGTGAGTGCATGTGTGTTGTGCGTGTGTCTGGGTAATTGTCGGTGTGCGTGCGTGTGTCTTTCGTCTGTCTGTCTGTCTGTCTGTCTGCCTGTCTGTCTGTCCGTCTGTCTGTGTGTGTGTGTGTGTGTGTGTGTGTGTGTGTGTGTGTGTGTGTGTGTGTGTAAGTGCTATGGCATGTATTTGTTTGTCCATGTGCCTGAGAGTGCCATGATTAGTGTTTAATATATGTGTGTGTGCGTGTGTATGTGTGTGTGCGTGCGTGTGTGCGTGTGCCGGCGCGCGCTTGCGCACGCACGCGCGCGCGCGCGCGCGCGCGTGTGTGTGTGTGTGTGTGTGTGTGTGTGTGTGTCGGTATGACCATACCCCCGAGTGCAATAATTCGTTTGTATATAAGTGAATGTGCGAATGTGTGAGGTGTATGTAGGTGTGTGTATGTGCATGTGAGTGCGCGCGCGAGTGCGTGCGTGCGTGCGTGCGTGCGTGCGCGAGTGCGTGCGTGCGCGCGCGCGCGCGCGCGTGCGCGTGCGTGCGTGCGTGCGCGTGTGTGTGTGTGTAGGTATGCGCGCTTATGTGTTTCATGTGAATGCACAACATGTGCGTGCATGTGTGTAAACAAGTTCGTTGACTTATACCCCCACGCCTGCGTACTTCTACGCCGCTTTCTGCGCTGCTGAAAAAAAAAAAAAAAAAAAAAACACGCCAATTGGTTCTGTATTAAATCATCGGTTAAGACAAAAGACACATACACGCTTTTTTTTAAGGAAAGGCCACAGAAAAAACGCCGGGAGACGATACAAACAAAGCCAAAAACAAAATAAACCAAAAAAAAATCGAAAAAATCGAAGAAAAAATCGAAAATCAAACAACCGATCACCAACACAAATTCAGCACCTTCAGAGAACCCGTCAAGCAGCGTGTCTGAACACATGTATAGAGAAAGCACACTTACCTTTCTTTGTATGCGCGGCCCGTGGCAGGCAGCAGTAGAGGGAACAAACTGGGGAGTCCAGGTAAACACTTGAATGGCTGTGCACACACATACACACACACACGCCCTTTTCTTCTATCCAATGGCCGAGTCACCGTGTAAACCACACACATATGCTCCTGTACTCCTTGTCACCGCTCGCTCCCGTGAATAACATTCCTTTCTCCCAAAAGGATCTGGGGGGAGCTTAAAACACACCTACCCCTTATCTTTCCCCCCCGCCTGTATAAATTTGAAAGCGGTCTCGAATAACGTAGTGTGTTGATGATCCTCTCGACAAAGCTCGGTGGCGTTGCGACTTTTTCTTTTTTTAAGCAACTCAAACCTTGACCGCTAACTGATCAACACATCTTCCCCTCCACCGAGGAGAAACAAAACAAAAGACTTAAAACACGTCTTTGCTAAAATCAAGTTTCAAGTTTCATTTTATGACTTTAACCGATCGTTTTGTTTTGTTTTTGTTTTGTTTTGTTTTCAAGCCGCTGAATGTTGTTTTCAAATTTCGACTTTCCCAGCTGACTTGATATTGAATTTTTCTTTGATATAGTTGTAAACCAGCGAAGCACACAAATGCACACCGTCACAAAATTCACGGGTTTAATCAATTCCACGTAAATTCCACACGATCTCAGTGCACGTGAAATTGTTAATCACTCTACATTTCTGCCTCAAAAACACTGGCAGACAACTTTCCGTAAGTCCAACCCACAAAGCTCTCTCCGTCACGAAGCGCACGCGAGAGTCCCAACATTAAGTCGTCTGCCAGGCTGAAGCAGACGACTGTTGCACAGAATTCACGCGCAGCGCGTGCGCAGCACCCCCCTCATCTCAGTCGCGTGCAGTTTGTGCTGTGCTGGAGTGTCGTTCAATGTCGCATGGCAATATGATCCGACTAATAATCCTTTTCTTTTTCCTTTCTTTTTTTTTTTTTTTTTTTTTTCTCCCTTCCCCCACTCTCCCCATTTCTGTCTCTGTTTTACCTCCGGTTTCTTCCAAGCGATTCCTATCGGGGCAAGGATTTGCACGACGACAGCTGTGTTCAAGTCCGATTCAAATACGTGTGTCACAGATGGTCTGAGAACTGTTTGACATCTTTCTCTCCGACTGATTTCATGTAACCCCGTATTCTGATGGGTACCCCGTCTTGATCTCTGCTGTATGTGTGCGCGCGCGCGCGCGCGCGTGTGTATGTGTGTGTGTGTACACGTGTGTGTGTGTCTTTGTATGTGTGTGTGTGTGTGTGTGTAATGTTCTTGTGTGTGTGTGTGTGTGGGGGGGGGGGGGGGGGGGGGGTGTTTGTGTGTGTGTGTGTGTGTTTCGATGTGTGTGTGCGTGTAATGTTACTCCGTGTGTGTGTGTGTGCGCGCGCGCGCGCACGCGTTCAGGCGGTGTCAAAGTTACAATGTTTCACCAAAGAGGAAGGAATGGTATGACACACGGTGCAAAAAATTCAAAAGAGAATCAAGACAGAATCTCTCTCTCTCTCTCTCTCTCTCTCTCTCTCTCTCTCTCTCAATCCCGTCTTGTTCTAATTGTTTTAAAGGGTGTGTCAAAGACGAGGGAAGGGCAGGCACCCGTAAATCACATCACGAGGAGCGGAGAAGGTCTAAACTGAGTGACTACCCCTTTCTGAAATTAACATGTGCTGAGAAAACGACGAGTGCCATTCATCGTCAACAGAGCATGACGCAACGTGGAGAAGGGCCAACACACTAACCTGACATGCAGCCTGGTTGCCGTCCTTTGAGCTGGCACACTGCAGGTGATGTCTGTGGTGAAAAGAGAGACAGAGACAGGCCGCTGAGAGAGCGAGAGAGAGAGAGAGAGAGAGAGAGAGAGAGAGGAGAGAGAGAGAGTGGGGGGTGGGGGAGGAGTGGTGGAGGCAGGTGGGAATAAAGAGAGCGAGACGGGGTGAGAGGGGGGGGGGGGGGGGGACGCAGAGAGAGAGAGTGAAAGACACACACACATGCACACATACACACGCGCACACACACAAGCGCGCGCGCACACACACAAGCGCGCGCGCACACACACACACACAGGCGCGCGCGCGCGCGCGCACACACACACACACACACACACACACACACACACACACACACACACACATACATACACACACACACACACAGGCGCGCGCGCGGACAGAGAGAGAGAGAGAGAGAGAAAGAAAGGAGGCAGAGAGACAGACAGACAGAAAGTCAGAGAGGAGAGAGGGAGAGAGAGAGACGCAGAGAGACAGACAGACAGTCATACAAACAGACAGTCACAGAGAGGAAAAGAGACAGACAGACAGACAAACAGAGAGACAGTCACAGAGAGAGAGAGAGAGAGAGAGAGAGAGAGAGAGAGAGAGAGAGAGAGAGAGAGAGAGAGAGAGAGAGAGAGAGGAGGTGGAAATAAAAGGACTATATGATCCAAACTGCAAATAAGCGCACAGCACATAGGGCAAAATGTGGTCTATCCAATACACACTACAAACCAATGAATTTTTGACAGGAGTGTTTTCTGCTGTCACAGATAACGCACATAACAACGCCCCAAACCGTACACTTCAGATCGTTGTCAGCAATAGAATGTCAATATAGAAAAAAAACAGACGAAAAAAAAAAAGCTTAAAGTCTAATACAGTCTAATCTGCTCTCTCTCTCTCTCTCTCTCTCTCTCTCTCTCTCTCTCTCTCTCTCTCTCTCTCTCTCTCTCTCTCTCTCTGCACACACGCACGCACACATCCACGCACGCACGCGCGCGCGCACACACACACACACACACACACACACACACACACACACACACACACACACACACACACACACACACACACGGAGGCGCGTAAACACTCTCGTGCATATGCACACGATCACACGCACAGCCACAGTTACAATCCAGTCTCTGTCAGTTCGGCACTAACGCATAGCTTTATGCCAAGGTCAGTCGTCTGTAAGCCTGAGTCATCTATTCGTTTATGTGTGTATCTATCTATTTATTTATTTCTATGTTCCGTTTGTTTATTTTTCAACATATCGATTCATTCCTTGGTAACTTTTTGTTTATATTTTTCATTATTCATTCATGTACCTATTTATTTATTTGTTTGTTTGTTTACTTATTTATCCATTTATTCATTCATTTATTTATTTACTCGTTTGATTATATTTTGCATTTATTAATTCATTCAGCAGTATACGTCTGTACAACGGTCTGGTGGTTTGGCAGATATTCTACAGCTTCTAGGGACTAGTCCTCGTGCAGACACACCTTGATGTCGCTGACACTGTGAATAATGCACTTCCTCCTGCCGCCCCGTCATCTTCGACACGTGTATATATACATACATGCGCGCGTTCGCGCGCAGTAATGCAGGTGCGCACGCACGCATGCACGCACGCCTGCAAGAACTCTCTCTCTCGCGCGCACACACACACACACACACACACACACATACACACACACACACACAACCTCTAATCCCTCTCGCTTCTCCACTTACTTCTCACCGCCCCATCCTTTGCCCCCCCCCCCCCCCCCCCCCTCCCCCCGCCCCGCGCCACTCCCTTACTCTCCTCACCTTCTTCCATACCCACCTTCCCTTGTACCCACACTCTGGCCCGAAAACACACACACACACACACACACACACACACACATACACACACACCAGAGAAGGGGGGGACAAATATGTGAGGAGGAATGAAAAAAGGATTAAAGATGTTGGATTGAGTGATGAAAGCGACTCTTGCCCTCTCTCCGCAAAACACAGCCGCTGATCTCAATAAGAAGAGCGCCGGCCAACATCGCTCAATTCTCTCCCTTTGCCCTTGACTGCGTTTCACACTTTGCGGGACATTGCCCGTGATGGATGAGGCGATGTGTGTGTGTGTGTGTGGTGTGTGGGATGGAGGGGGGGGGGGGGGGGGGGGGGGGGGGGGGGAGGGGGGGGACAATCCAATAGAAAGAAAAGATCCACAAAAGAAAAAAAAAAAGGAGATCGGAATAGAATGGAAGATCCGTTAGAGTGAGAAGACAGAATTAATGAAAAGGAAGACCCCTTAGAGAGAACTGTTCCCAAAATTGATTTCTTTTTTAGAATCCGATAGAAAGAGAAGATGCAATCAATGGAAAGAAAAAACCTCCATGGACGGAAATGTTTCCCCAAACTGAAAGAAAGATCCGATAGAAAGCGAAGATACAAGTAAAAGAAAGAAAGATCGAGTGGAAAGGAAAATAAAAGATCCGATCGACTGAGGCGACACAATCAACGCAAAGGCAGATCAACAAAAGGAGAAGATCCCACTCGAAAACAAGATCCGATAGAAAGAAGATTCCAACAGAATGAGGTCTGTAGACCAGAAGACAGTCTATGACGGAAACGTTGTCGACATTTGTTCTGTTTTCTTTTTCTTTTTTTAATCTTGGATGTTGGATTCTTTTTTGAACCCTTGGTGGTGGAGAACACCACAGAATTATGGATTGTGGTGTGTCTCTATCTGCGCCAAGAGCACAGATACAATCAGCTGTGTCTCCCTGATGAATCCGATCCAGCGGACGAAAGGCCTAGGAGCAGGCGATACAAATTGATCTGCCTTTGAAAGGAATTGCGATAGTTTCCTCATGCAGCTAGTGAAGGGTTTTCATATTTATGATATACATTTTCCCCATTTTCTTCATCTTCATTTTTTTTGTTTGTTTTTTTTTAACTTCAAATCTTTGCCAAGTCATTACTATAATGATGGAGGAATTGTTAACCTGCACTTGTTTTCCCCCCCCTACTACTTAATGTTCAGCATTATTTTTTTTTTTAATCTTCTGAGAACCTTCAAAGACATTTATTATTCAGACAGAGAAGGGAAATTTTAGGGAAAAAAAAAAAAAAAAAAAGAAAAAACCGACCGGAAAAAGAAGATCCAAGCGCAACACAGAAGATCCAGCAAGCAGAAAAGGTCCAACTGAAAACCAAGAGCCAGCAGGAGGGAAAACGCTGTCAGTGTTACGCACACTCCGTGTGTTGAAGAGGTAGTGTACAGGGGAGATCCGAACCTTTCGGACCACGAGTTCTTTGTCAAATGTGAAAGGGCCTGGAAGGGAAGAAACTAAGGAATAGTTAACAAGATGCAAAGCATTATAAACGGACTCCCAGTTAAACGTAACTCCCAGTTTATCTTCCTGAAAAAACGTCACAATCAGACGTGCGTCTTAATGTAATTTGACGTCACAATCAAACATGCGTCATAATGTGTTTCGTCACTGAGATATTCCATAAACAAGAAAAAACGTTTTGGGCCGTTAGTAACGGCTATTATGGTAAAATAAACATCGGACATCATCCGTGACCCATAATGAACATACCCACAAATTTTCAGAAGATCGGCCCAGAAGTTTTGTCGTCGGGAGCGAGAGTGGAACACATCTTGACCACGGACAGACAGACACACAGACAGGCACACAGACAGATACACAGGCAGACACACAGACAGCATTTCTTCGTTCCCATTGTAAAGTACTCCCTGTTCTATAAGACCTGAGAGTACAAAAAATGAAAGAGTCTGCCGCCACAAATGACGGAGGGAGCATGCTGGAAGTGACCCCGTGGATGGAGAGCAGAATGAAAGTCAAACAGGAGGAACACTGAAGTCACAGGAAAAAAAAAAAACAATAAAAAAAAACAGCAATACATGGATAAGTTGTGTGTATGCGTGTGAAGAATAGGAAGAAGAAGAAGAAAGAAGAAGAAGAAGAGATGAAGAAGAAGTGAGAAGAAGAAGAGATGATGATGATGATGATGATGATGATGATTCTAAATGCCATCTAAGTCACGAAGACTTATTCAACACACACAAAATCTATTCACTATATACAAGAAACGTACTTGGGAGAAAAAAAAAACAAAAAAAAACGTGCATTAAATATGTTGTATTTCTGATGCATCTGTTCTCTCGTACCAAAACATTCATATATTATTTCATCACAATAGACTGTTGATCCATATCCGCTCTGTGTGTATGGGGTGTGTGCGTGTTGTGCGTTCATGTGTGCGTTTTTTGTATGGAGGAATTTGTGTATGTTCGCGCGCGTGCACTTCTGTGAAGGTGTAAGTGCATGCATGTGTGCAAGTGAATGAGTGAGCGAGTGTGTGTATGGGTAAGGGGGCCGGGAGGGGGTGGGTGGGAGAGTGTGGTGTGTGTGCTGTGTGTGGGGGGTGGGGGGCGGGGGAGGGGGGGGGGGGGGGGTGGGGGGGGGGGGGGGCAGAAAGGGGGCATAAGATATATGGGGTCTTCAATTCGAAAGGGGCTGGAAGTGTTATAGATGGGGGAAAGGGATAGGAAGAAAGAAAGTACGGATGAGAATGGAAAGGAAACGAAACCTATAGAGAGAAAGTGAGAGAAGGACGTATAACAAACAGAATGAAATTGGGTAAATGGTGAAGGGGAGTGGAAAAGGGGGAAGAGAAATAAAACCAAAAAAAAAAAAAAAAAAAAAAAAAAAATGTAGGAAGAATATAACGGAAGAGTTAGACCAATATAGACAGGTGAAAAAAAAAGAAGAAGCAGACAGATTTACAGACATGGACACTGTGTCATTGGACACTAACGTTCCTAATTTCAGACAGAGTCATTGCCGTAAAACACCTGGCATCCACAGTTACTGCAATATCCACATTCCTACCATTCTTTGTCTCACTATGAAGGCGTTTTCGCTCAGTGTTTCCTCCTCTATCGCTGAGGTGATTTTGACAAACAGACGGAAAAAAAAAAAAAAAAAGGTCGCGCCATCGAGACTAAAATGAGTAGTTAGTGTGTTTTTCGGTTTGTTTCGACACCATGACTCTCAGGTCTT
>JADBJO010002927.1:111444-116444 GCA_016801955.1 Conus betulinus | reverse complement strand
CAATAGTGAAAAAAGCTATTTATTTACGAAGCTGTTTGGCCTTGCCCGGCTTCTACCTCCCCCCAGGGAGCACTCTAGGTTCAGATGGGACCCACAGAGTGAATGCTATTCACGTTGTGTATAGCTCTGCCAACCGCAGGGGAGGAGACATCAAGACTGGCAAACACTCAAAATCATTTGCATGAATATTCATTTAAAAAACGACTAATCAGACCATTCTTGTCTTTCTTTTCAACATACTCAAAACACCTCAAACCGTCAATTTACATACAAAACCTTAGATTAGATAAAAAAAAAAAGTCACATTACGTGGAACTTGTCTGAACAAAGCATTCCACGCGGTCAAGTTTAATCAGCTCAATTGGGTGTATCTCAAAGAGTGTTGATAAATCCAACACTGCAGGTGTGCTTATCACTCGGGCGTGTTGATGACCCTGGGGTCTATTAACCCTCAAACGACCAAGTGGCGTCCGTTTGGACCCCAGCAGCATAGTTTCATGTGCCGTTTTTGAGATTTTTGAAAGCAAAAATGTCTTGCCATGAATTTGTCAATCTGTGTCTCTTTGAACTTCACACGTATTTTAGCAAAAAATCTGCAAATCCAGGCACTAAACAGCATCATCTTCATCTTTCTCGTCCTCACTGGTCATTCAACCTAAAAAAAAAAAAAAAAAAGAAAAAAAAAAAAAAAAAAAAGAAAAAAAGAAAAAAGAAAAAGTTTCGATTTCTGTGGCCTTTTATTCTCTGCTCTCGTGATGACTTCAATTTTGGTTTTCTCTTACCACAGTCTGGTCGCTGGTGAATTCGTGACAAAGTCACCAGCATCGGCACAGTCTGGTCCCTGGTGAGTTCGTGACAAAGTCACCGGTATCGGCACAGTCTGGTCCCCGGTGAGTTCGTGACAAAGTCACCGGTATCGGCACAGTCTGGTCCCCGGTGAGTTCGTGACAAAGTCACCGGTATCGGCACAGTCTGGTCCCTGGTGAGTTCGTGACAAAGTCACCGGTATCGGCACAGCCTGGTCCCTGGTAGGTTCGTGACAAAGTCACCGGTATCGGCACAGTCTGGTCCCCGGTGAGTTCGTGACAAAGTCACCGGTATCGGCACAGCCTGGTCCCTGGTAGGTTCGTGACAAAGTCACCGGTATCGGCACAGTCTGGTCCCTGGTAGGTTCGTGACAAAGTCACCGTATATCAGCACAGTCTGGTCCCTGGTGAGTTCGTGACAATGTCACCGGTATCGGCACAGTCTGGTCCCCGGTGAGTTCGTGACAAAGTCCACGGTATCGGCACAGTCTGGTCCCCGGTGAGTTCGTGACAAAGTCACCAGTATCGGCACAGTCTGGTCCCTGGTGAGTTCGTGACAAAGTCACCAGCATCGGCACAGTCTGGTCCCTTGTGAGTTCATGACAAAGTCACCGGTATCGGCACAGTCTGGTCCCTGGTGAGTTCGTGACAAAAAGTCACCGGTATCGGCACAGTCTGGTCCCCGGTGAGTGTGACAAAGTCACAAGCTCCTCCTGGGGACTGTGCTGGATGGACGTGGTGGCGCCCTCTGGAGGGAAGCGCCCACTTACGCTGGCTCCGAGATTAAGCCATTATTGTCGTCAGTAGGGGGGGGGGGGGGGGGGGGGGGGGCTAGTCAGTGGTGTCTTGCGCATGTTGGATGAGAAGAGGCCCCATTGAATACCGTCAAAGTAACTCTGGGAGTGTGCAGTGTCTCATCTGGTAGGTAAGGTAAGGTAATTTTGCTTACAGCCCAGCCGACTGCAAAGGGCCATATTAGGGCTGTCACAGCGCTGAAGTGAACTCACAAGTCATTATTTAAAAAAAAAAAAAAAAACAGTCGCACAACCCTTTGAATCAGACTTTCTAAACACACAGAATTTTTTTTTTTTTATCTTTCCTCGTAAAATATGAGATCAGATGAAAAAATGTTAATCTCTTTCAGAAATTCAAAGATCACATCAGGTAAGATTATGTTGATTATAGCCCAGCCGACCGCAAAGGCCATATCAGGGCTGTCACCGACTTGAAGTCAACTCAAAAGTCATTTCAATGAATTGAAAAAAAAAAAAAAAAAAACTCATTCACACAATCCTCTAAAACACACCTTCTAAAAACACACCGGAAATGTTGTTAAAAAGTCTTTCCTCCTCCGTCAAATCTGAGATCAGATGAAAAAAATGTTTATCTCTTGCTGAACAATTAAGTAACGGGGGAAACAAGTGCAGGTTAACAATTCTTCGATTATTATAGCAATGACTTGGCAAAGATTGAAATTTTTTTTTTTTTTTAAAGTTGAAAATGAAGAAAATGTATATTATAAATATGAAAATCCTTCTCTAGCTGCATGAGGGAACCGTCGCCATCCCCCTCGAAGGCAGATCTATATGTATCGCCTGCTCCTAGGCCTTTCGTCCGCTGGATCGATCTCATCAGGGAGACACGGCTGACTGTGTCTGTGCTCTTGGCGTCAAATAGAGACCCACCACAATCCGTAATTCTGTGGTATTCTCACCACCAAAGGTTCAAAAAAGAATCCAACAGCACCCCAAAGCAGCTAGCGGAAGGTAGTAAATAAAACAAAACGAAAGTGTGGAGAGGAAAAAAAAAAACTGCTGAAAAACTAAAAACATTATGCAAACAGTATAAAATATAGGGGACAATCTTTGTTGATCTCTCTCAGAGCTCTGTAGGACCTGATGTTATACGATGCTTCGTGTGGACTTCTGGTGTTGTGGCTGCGTCAGCACACTCCGGGTGTTGCTGTGCATATGAGAGCTGCAAAGAGCGGGCGAGGGGGGGTAACATCTCTGGCTGGGCGAGCATGATCGGTTTCAGTTTCATCAAGAAGGCGTCACTGCGTGCGGACTAGTCCACATGCGTTTCACCACCTCCGCCAAGTTTTTGAGACCAACACTTCGCTCGTTTCAGTTTCAGCTTCATCAAGGAGGCGTCACTGCGCGCGGACTTAGTCCCTATACACTACACCACGACCGCTAAGTTTTGAGACCACACTGCGCATGATTTAAAGCTGGTGGATTAATGAATGAATGAGTAAGTCGATGGAATTTAAGAAGAGGGTTTGGTGGCTACTACGACTTAGCAGATGTCTGACCTACAGCATTAGCCCAACGTGCTGGTCAGACCTTGAGTACCTACCTAACATTGGTTGTGCCATTGTCATCATTGTATGTGAGTATTTGGTGGGTGTAAACGTATGTGGGGGGGGGGGGGGGGGGGGGGGGGGGGGGGGGGGGCACGGGCACATGTGTATGTGAGGAAGAACAGACAGCAGAAGAGGAAAAAAAGTTCTGCTGGTTCAGAGAATTGTGTTTGTGTAATTTTCATCCAAATGATGCTCTGCCAGCCGCCTGCCATCTGAGCAATATCAGCTGTCCTTACTCGCACAGTTCAACCTTGACCTTCTGACATTGACCTGGACCTTCCTTTTCTTTGACTCACTCAGCTCAACGCCAATCCCCTAACTTGCACTCTGACCCCTTCACCCTGAAACTAGACCTAAACATCTCGACGCTAATCTTTTGACACTGACCCTAGCGACTGTTCACTTTGACCCACTCAAGTCAACGCCGATCCCCTAACTTGAACTCTGACCTCTTGACCTTGAACCTGACCCAATCACGCGCTGCAGCTGTTTAAACTTGTTAACGTTAGTGCAGGCAGAACGTTGAACAGGACACTGTGTGTGTGTGTGTGTGTGTGTGTGTGTGTGTGTGTGTGTGTGTGTGTGTGTGTGTGCATGCCCGCGCGTGTATGTTTGCGTAAGCGCGTGCCTGCGTGCCTGCGTGCATGCGTGTGTGTGTGTGTGTGTGTGTGTGTGTGTGTGTGTGTGTGTGGTGTGCTCGAATGCTTGAGAGAGAGAGAGAGGGAGAGTAGCCAGAATATTACAGCGAGGAAAGGAAGTGATGTGTGAAAGTGTTCGTGCCTTGAAATAAGATTCCAGACTTTTCATCATTCCACTCGCTGACTGATGTCTGCCCAGTGCCACACACATGACGGACCAGCACCTGTCAAAGAAGAATACGGTTGTCACACAGACATGTGCTGTCTTCAAACATGGAAAATCTCGATCTTTCTCACTAAAACCCAGGTCCAGGGTCCGGTCAATGACCTACTTCATCAACCAGTACTAATCTCACTGAAATTCTAACCTGATTCTGAACACGTTTGTCATTCTTCAGTTCTTAAAATGTCAATTCAACTCGAAAAAAAAAAATCGCTCCCCAAAAGGACCCCTGTTTTCCAAACGACGTAATAACAAAGGCGAACATTCCACAGCAAAAGTCTCTTTATTCACACACATGGCAGCAGCGCGCGTGCAAGCTTCAAAACAATGGGATCTCCGACGTTATTTTCCAGTGCAAACGACAAACCAGGGGAAATATTTTCCCCATGACAACAGTCAGTTATGCCTCATAGTCAGTTATTCTGTGATAGAAATAGCTGGTTCTCCCGGTAGATCAGTTATTCTGTGATGAAAATAACTGGTTCTCTCGATAGATCAGTTATTCTGTGGTGAAAATAGCTGGTTCTCTCGGTAGATCAGTTATTCTGTGATGAAAAATAACTGGTTCTCTCGATAGATCAGTTATTCTGTGATAAAAAAAAAGCTGGTTTTCTCGATAGATCAGTTATTCTGTGATGAAAACAGCTGGTTCTCTCGACAGATCAGTTATTCTGTGATGAAAAAAAGCTGGTTCTCTCGATAGGTCAGTTATTCTGTGATGAAAAAAAGCTGGTTCTCTCGATAGATCAGTTATTCTGTGATGAAAACAGCTGGTTCTCTCGATAGATCGGTTATTCTGTGATGAAAACAGCTGGTTCTCTCGATGGATCAGCTACACCCTGATGAAAAACAACTTACCATATCTATATCTCCACTAGTCCCGTTTCAAACAGCTGACTGTCCCCGTAAATCTCTCAAAGCTCTTGCGAGTGGATTGTCAGCGCCTAGACCTTTGGCACGACGCTTTT
>JADBJO010002927.1:96444-101444 GCA_016801955.1 Conus betulinus | reverse complement strand
GTACTTAAGGAGGCTCTTTGATTCTGTGTGGCACGTTCTCCTTTCTATCCCCTATTTCACCCTTCCCTCTGTACTTTCTTAACAGTCCCGTCCAAATCCATTCTTCAGTCCGCCTTCTTTTTTCATTTCGCCACCTAGCAAGGTCAGGTAATGTTGCTTATAGCCCAGCCGACCACACATGGCCACATCAGGGCTGTCACCATGTTAAAAATCAACTCACGAATCATTCATTCACACAGTTCTGTAAAATACATCTTCTACAAACCCATCCGAAATTTGGTTCAAATTCTTTCCACTGTAAAATTTCAGATCCGATGAAAAAACTTGTGCTGGCCTGCCTAGCATCTTCACCATCCTGATGCAGTCAGAGCTTCGCTGGGCAGGTCATGTAGTTCGCATGCCAGACTATCGGCTGCCAAAGAAAACTATTGCTTGGCGAACTACAACAAGGAAAACGCTCTCATGGAGGTCAGAAGAAACAGTTTCAAAGACAACCTCAAATCTCCCCTGAAGGCCTTCAACATCAGCCACACAACATGGGAGCAGACTGCCCAGGGACAGAGACGGGTGGCGATCAGTTGTCCGCAAAGGTGCAGAAACCTGTGAAAAGCAACAGAATTGCTGCAGCTGAGTAGCGCAGGATGATCAGGAAGACCAGCGCCAACAGATCTCTAACTGCCGCCACCATCCCCTGTCCATACTGTGATAGGTCTTTCCGGGCGCAGATCGGCCTGACCAGCCATCTACGCACTCATCCCAGATCCCAGGATGACTAGATGGTCTTCGTCGTCTCGAGTTGATTAGTCAAGATGTTTGACTGGTAGAGACAAAGTGGGGGTGTGGGGGGGGGGGGGGGGGGGTGAGTGGAGTGAGCGGGTGTGTTTGTTTATCATTAGGTGCTTGTAGTTCGTAAGAACTCAGAGGATTGTGCTTAGTGAATGCATAAATCATAAGTATTCATACTGATATCTTGGATTTGTGGGTGGATGGGGTTTTCGGTTTCACTTGGATTTTTGTTTGTTTGTGTATGTGTGTGTATATTCAGCAAACAAAAAAAAACAGCCTTTCCTCGGCATACATTGAACTTTCACTCAAATCCATTCATACCGAGAAAAAAAAAGATAACTCATTTCTAATATGTTCCACCGTTTATTTACTACAATATTGTCAAACATGTATAAATATGAGTAATAACAAAAAAATATGTGGTAATTTGCATCCGGAAATGTACAGCGAAGAGAAGATCATGTTGATGAAAGAATGGAGAAGAGAGACTGTGGTGGAATGGTAGAGAGAAAGAGGAAAGAATTTTTTTTTTTAAATGTGTGTAAAAAATTATGTTGGACTGGCTGTCATCATTAGTAAAGGAGAAAAACTGCTCATCGGAGAGAACACAATTGAACACAGTTTTCATGTTTCAGGCCTCTGGCCTATAACAATGTGAGGTGCAGTGCACACATACAGAGAAACAAGAGAAATGACCACAAAAGTACATTTTTCGATGTACTAATAATGCTATATTATGATGGTAACTAATTACTCAAACTGAGTGGGATACGAGTTCTTCTCTTTTTCAGTGCATAATAAGTATACATAGCAATATCTCTTGTGATATGCACAGTTTCGTTTGCAAGTTATTGTTTTAGTTCAATAGAGTTCACGTTCTGAAATAATCTGTTTCAGTACGTATTTTTCTCTGAAAGGCATATAGGCATTACATCTCAATAGAAAGTGGAGCTCGTTCTCAAGTTGACTCCAAAAAAGGACATGCTGACGTTTGACGTTTGCTTTGGAGAGAGAGAGAGAGAGAGAGAGAGAGAGAGAGAGAGAGAGAGAGAGAGAGAGAGAGAGAGAGAGAGAGAGAGAGAGAGAGAGAGAGAGAGAGAGAAATTCATGTTCGTGATATCAGCTTTCAGGAAACGAAATGCGTTTAAAAAAAATGCCCGTAAACTTGTTCACATTTACATGGAAAAAAAATACTCGGCAACAAATCAGTGCCATCCGATAAGAAGCTACCAGTTACGCTCGAATTCAGTTCGGTGAGATAAGCCATCAGCTGTGTTTAGGACCGGATATTTCTTTTCCTCTATACGCTCTGTGCAAGTGGGCAGCCATGTTTCTGAATGTACGTAGTCTGGCTCCTGGAAACCACCGATAATGGCAGCCTAAATCGCTGGAATATGTGTAACAGTGTGCGGTGTTAACTGACATTGTATATCATTTCAAAGCAGGAAAGCAAAGTGCAGAGTGCAATGAGAGAGAGAGAGAGAGAGAGAGAGAGAGAGAGAGAGAGAGAGAGAGAGACCGACGGATGGACAGACAGACAGACAGACAAAGACAGAGAGAGACGAGAGAGAGACAGAGAGAGACAGAGACAGAAACAGAGAGACAAAGACAGACACACAAGAGAGATAGACAGACAGAGGCAGAGAGACACAGAGAAAGAGAGAGAGAGAGAGAGAGAGAGAGAGAGAGAGAGAGAAAGAGACAGAGAGACAGAGAGACAAAGAGACAGAGAGAGACAAGACAGACAGACAGACAGTGAGAGACAGACAGACAGACAGACAGACATAGAGACAGAGAGACAAAGAGAAAGAAAGATAGAGATAGAGAGACAAACAGACAGACAAAAAGGCAGACGGATGGACGGACTGACAGACAAACCGGGACAGAGAGACAGAAAGAGACAGACATGGACAGAGTCAGACAGACAGACAGACAGACAAACACAGACAGAGTGAGAGAAAGAGAGAGAGAGAGACAGACAGACAGAGGAGAGAGAGAGAGAGAAAGAGAGTGTCATAACATGCACCTTAATCATAAGATGAGAAACGGGGTGCTTTTTTTTTTTTTTACCTAATTATGCTAATATGTATATAATCAGCGCATAATCTCCCTCGTTTTACATTTCATTTTCATGTCGTGATATGCTTCCATTTTCATCTGATTGCATTAACAAGTAAGCTGCGGATTTTATGTGCCATCCTTCTATCCCTCACAAAACCCCCTGTAATTTGTATAATTACGTTATGGCATTGAGTCCAGAACTAAATAAATTTCCATCTTCAGTATTTTCTTTCTTTCTTTCTTTCTTTCTTTCTTTCTTTCTTTCTTTTGTTTGTTCGTTTGGCTGTCTCATCCTCATCCTCCATCCCAGGCAGCTCTTTCAGGCCATGTTGTTGACACCGCCACACACCCAGCAATCAATAAGAGGTTGCCGTAAGACAACCCAGAAGGAAATACCCTGCACCGCCGCTCAGTCACTTCATGGTGTCTATTCTGCTCCAGCTATACACCGAGGGACTTACCCTCTGCGCCCCTTGATGAAGACAGAGGCTCGTTTACCATGGAGCCAGTGTGGACGAGCGTTCTTCTCTTCTCTGGAGGGATCTATTACGTCCATTCATCGACAAAGACGTCGAGCTTGCTCCTAACAACTGTCACGGTCGTCACGAGGGATGACATGTACAGGAATCTGGAACTCAAGCCACCGTGAAAGCAGAGAATAGCGGTTTTCAAGATGTGAGACTTTCTTTATGATGATCAAGGTATTGGTGATGAATTTGATAATCGGCGATCCATTGCAGTCTGAAGCCACATGACAGGCCTGTGCTGTCAACTATGTTCCGGCATCACTGCGAACTGTTTTAATGTCAGGACTAACTCAACGGGTTCCTTTTTCTTCTGTAGGAGGCACATTTGGCCGTCCTGCTCTACCAACAGGTATCTTATTGAGATAACAGGTACTTTTTCATAGTATGCTTTTATTTTGAATCCTTATTTTAAAAGAGAACGTTTATTTTGGACGGGATAGAAGTAGAGATATTACTGAGAAAACAAATTCTGAGTTGGTAAATACCATCCATTCGTTGTTGTTGATTTGTTTCCGGTTATAGATGCTGCTGCTGCTGCTGCTGCTGCTGCTGCTGCTGCTGCTGCTGCTGCTGCTGCTGCTCGTGTTGCTATTGTTGTTGTTTCTCTTCTTTGTGAAAATCCCCTCCTTTTCAAATGTGTAGTTGTTAATCTAAATTTTGTGCATTGCTATTTATGTTCATACGTGTTTTCTAAAAACAAAAGAGAAGCATCTTCTTAGCGAGGTAACAATATCTCAGAGTCAACCAGGCCCGAGAGATACAGATACCTGCAGAGCTGGTCATGAGATTTATGAAACGCTGTTAGAGATGCATCCACTGACTCTAATAAAAACCGGTTGTTTTGGGTCCAGTCTTCTCATTTCAGCCCATGGCTTTCTAACTCGGGATAAGAGTATCCGGGTCGGAAAAATCCTATAACTATAGGCCTGTTAGAGGATTCGAACCTTAGATCTCCCAGCCTGTAGCCCATGCCACTCACCCACTGTTCTACAGGATTTAGTAAACAGCTTTTTCAGACCGACATCTACACTCACCCACCGCACAACAGCAGCTGGTGAAAACAGCCTTTCAGACTCCCATCTACTGTTTAAAATGATACACACACACACACACACACACACACACACACAACACACACACACACACACACACACACACACACACACACACACACACACAGAGAGAGAGAGAGAGAGAGAGAGAGAGAGGAGAGAGAGATGAGAGAGAGAGAGAGAGAGAGAGAGAGAGAGAGTATCAGTTGCATGATGTAATCAGCTTTTTCAAAAAACAAATTCGTTAAAAATGCTCGTGGACTCGTTCATTTTTACCTACAAAAAAATACCCGCCAGCAAATTCAACCTAGAGTCATGAGCTACCAGCTAAGTTCAAATTCACTTCCATACGACAAGCTGCCAGCTGTGTTTGGGGCCGGAATGTTTCTCTTCCTCTATACGCTCTGTGCGTGTAGGCAGCAATGTTTCTAATTGTCCGTAGTCTGGCTCCTGGAAACCACCAATAATGGCAGCCTAAATCGCTGGAATATTTGTAAGAGTGTGCGGTGTTAACTGACATTGTATATCATTTCAAAGCAGGAAAGCAAAGTGCAGAGTGCATTTCGTCCTCAAT
>JADBJO010002927.1:80000-86384 GCA_016801955.1 Conus betulinus | reverse complement strand
AGAGAGCGACGCGAACACGCACGTATGCACGCACACAGATGCACAGACGCACGCAGGTAATGAAACAGCGATTTAAAAGGTCTAAACCCAAATCGATATGGACCTCCTTATTTTCATGCGCGCGCACATGCGCACGCACACACATACACATACTCTCTCTCTCTCTCTCTCTCTCTCTCTGTCGTCTGTCTCTCTCTCTCTCTCTCTCTCTCTCTCTCTCTCTCATATCACATGTAAAAACACGCAGATTAAAACAATTTAAATCCAAAACAAATGTAAACTTCTGTACACACGCAGACACAGACACACACACACACACACAACACACACACACACACACACACACACACACACAACAAAACACACACGCACGCATGCACACACACACACCACACCACACAAGCACAATCCCCTTACACACAAACGAACGCGTTCGCGCGCGCGCGCGCACACACACACACACCTAGGAGTCCAAGAATAAATACCAAGAAGCTTGCATTGCATTCACTGTTGTGTGGTCCTACAGTGCAGCAGAATCCTTCGGTTTTCTACTGGTTCAGCACCCGCTCAACATAGGCAACGCACTTTTCTGGGCTAGCATGCCCATTCTGGGATGGAGCAGGTATAGTTTCTCTGTCTGTCTATCTGTCTGTCATAGCGTCTGTCTGTGTGTGTCTGTCTCCCCTCCTCATATATATATATATATATATATATATATATATATAAATACATTAAAAGGAAACACAACGCACTTAATGTCATAATATTTTGCCAAATTTTCGGCCATGCGGCCTTCTTCTGGGGCTTGTTTATTGACAAGGTAAGAACGTCATAAGTATTGACGCATTGAACAAAGTTGTCATAGCTATGACGTCAGTGTTTCTGCCATTTAAAAGAAAAAATTGGGATTCAGAGATAAAACTGAGAGATTGAGAAAGAAAAAGAGACGCCCACATACACGCACTCGCACACACTCACACCACGCACAAAATATGTCAAAAATATAGTCTGCATTTGTGGATGCAAAATATCTCCTAATCACATTCTTTCATGTCAAAGCTTGAAGATATTCATTCCAGTTTTATCGCAGAATAACCCGCTCAGTATATTCGATTCACCAGCTTTGACTTATGACTTTTTTGTAAGTCTAGAGAACAGTCCAATTGGTCACTATCTATAATCATCTTTTTTTTTTAATGCGAAAGTGATGGAGGGGTAGAAGAGGAGATGGGGTGAGGGGAGGGGGGGGGGGGGGCGATGTTTATAATTGTGTTGATTTTTTTTTTTTTTTTTCTACTATAATCGTGTAGCAATATATTCTTCCTACATTCAAATACACATACATTTTCACGCCTAAGCATCCATATGTATACACACGTACGTAAATATGTAGAACTCCATACAGTTTAGACATGCACAAGTCTTACTCTCTTACTCATGCACTTTTTTTTTTTTTTTTTTTTTTTTTTTTTTTTTTTTACGTCTAATATCACGATTAGTGGAAAGACGTTTAAATAAATGACACACACACACACACACACACACACGCACTTACACACACACACACGCACATGCACACACACACACACACCACACACACACACACACACACACACACACCACACACACACACACACTCACAAAACGCGCGCGCGCGCGCGCATATCCGCGTGTCTCTCTGCCACCGAGTCCGCCAGAGAACCAAGTCCCTCTGCCACAGGAACAATTCCATAACAGTATTTACACATATACACACACGTGCAGATCACATAAAGAATTAACCAAGATCCCCCATCTCCACTCTGCAAATCA
This sequence comes from Conus betulinus, assembly GCA_016801955.1. Classification (NCBI taxonomy): domain Eukaryota; kingdom Metazoa; phylum Mollusca; class Gastropoda; order Neogastropoda; family Conidae; genus Conus; species Conus betulinus. The sequence goes on along the minus strand of JADBJO010002927.1, from coordinate 84,572 downwards.
GTGTCCATCGGAATCAAGGCTGTTGAGTCCCAAAGGATAAACTGTCTTTAGTTTATTCTTCCAGAAATATATATATATATATATATATATATATATATATATATATAATTGACTAATAAATTCCAAGGATAAGAACCCCCCTATTTCTTCATTCTAAGACATAAGAGCAAGTTTTGTTTTATAATTAAATATTTCTTGCAGTCTTTGCAACACCAAGCTGCTCTGTAAGTTGCTGGAATGGTACTCGGTTACTTATCCTTGGAATTACATGTGCAGAGAATGACGTGAGAATGCACCTTAATGTGTATAGGAATGACATTAGAATGTACCTTAATATGTGCAGGGAATGACGTTAGAATGTACCTTAATATGTGTGCAGGGAATGACGTTAGAATGTACTTTAATATGTGCAGGGAGTGACGTTAGAATGTACCTTAATACGTGCAGGGAATGACGTTAGAATGTACCTTAATACGTGCAGGGAATGACGTTAGAATGTACCTTAATATGTGCAGGGAATGACGTTAGAATGCACCTTAATATGTGCAGGGAATGACGTTAGAATGTACCTTAATATGTGCAGGGAATGACGTTAGAATGCACCTTAATATGTGCAGGGATGACGTTAGAATGTACTTTAATATGTGCAGGGAATGACGTTAGAATGCGCCTTGATATACACAGGGAATGACGTTGGAACACATCGCAGTTTGTGCAGGAAATGACGTTAGAATGTATCGTAATGTTTGCAGGGAATGATTTTAGAACACAATGTTAATGTGCACAGAGAATGTCAGTAGCATGTGAACAGTATGAAGTTGGAATACACTTTCCAGCGTGAAGTATACGGGTTACAATAATTATATCTTCAAGGAGTAAGAAATGACGGTGTAACAAATCATTATAAAGCAGATAACGCCGGCGCATGGAGTTTACATTCCCCTTTCCAACACTGTTTTCATTGATTTATGTGGCTTTTAAAGACACTTTTCAGGAAGGGTATTAGTCATTGAGCATCGATTTCTTACTGAAACATTGCTAATTTGAAATGACTCTGGCGCCTGCCTAGCAGGAAAATTGGTATTTCCCAACAGCCGCTGCGGCGTAATGATTAGGGTCGTGGACTCTCGGCTCGTGGGGTCGTTGGTTCGATTCCCATCAGAGCCATTTATTTGTGGGATTGTTGTGCCCTGACCGGCTCTTCCCAGAGCTGAGTTTGCTATTGTCTCAGCTGGAACCACAGAGTTGAGTTTTATCCATTTAAGGGTTGCATCTCTGAGAGCGTTACTCAAATTTTCTGACTAACACCGCAGGTGTATGTATTTCTCGGGCCTGGTTGATGCTAGGATATATTATGAAAGTAAGTTTGGAGTACAGCCTTATCATTCAGTCTCAGACCAGAATGGGAATCCGTAGCATTATATTCATCATCCTCATCCTCACAAATTAGCATGAAAAAAGTCTCAAATTGTGTAGCCCTCCGTGTCCTGCTGTCGCGGTGAGCTTTTTTTTTTTTCTTTAGTTTCCTTCCCACGTCCATGCCGTTGGTGAGTTCGTGTCGAGGTCGCTGGTATCAAACAGGTTCATGAGGACAGTCACTGGACCGACGTGGTGGCGCCCTCAGGAAGGGGGGTGGGGGGCGGGGGGGGGGGGGGGGGGGGGGGGAGTGGAGTGGCGCTTACTCAGGTTGGTTTCACGACTAAGCAGTAATAGTCGTCACAGGGGATTTAGTAGGTGGTGCCCTGTGTGTGTGTTTGGTCAGAACAGCCACCACTAAACACCACCTAAATGGCACGGCAGTTCAATGCAGTGTCTCCTTCGGTGGGTTGCCTCATAAGACGTCGCATTGTTCTTTGGGGATTACCGATCCCGGGACAGCGGCGAGATGAGCCGGGGTGTGGCTGTGGACGGGGAACTGGAATGAGCAGAATAAGGATAATAACATTAATAACATTAAAGTGACATAGAAGATAGGGGAAAAATTGCTGACTCCCAATGGGTCGCCGGTGCAGGGTCCTGCGGTGGAATAAGCAGGCGTGTGGCAGTGGACGGGGAGCCAGAATGAGCGGCGTAGGGATTGTGACACTGAAGTGGCACAGAAGATAAAAACAAAAGAAAAAAATTTTCGAGTCCGATTTTTTGTTATTGAAACGTTGTTTTTGTGGTGTTACTGTCAAATGTGATCCCAAGCTCCTCAATCTGGAGATGTTTTCCCCGTCTTTCATTATTACTTGAAGTAAGTGTAGGGGTTGAATGTAAATGTGTCTGAACTTTTCTCGCATGTTGCCTGCCAGGTACAGTCTAGACCACACAGGTACGACTTGTGCCCTCGACTGGAAGAACGCAGACGACGACGGCTACGTGTCCTACCTGACCTTGCTGTGCACGTTCTCCTTCGGCCTGCCCATGCTGTTCGCCCTCCTCGCTCTCTACAAGTCCGTACCTGACGCGGCAGCGGAACCGGAACCCCGCCCAGTTCCTGTAAGTTCCACTTCTGCTGCCGCATCGACTTCTCTTGCGGGCAGGACGACGCCTCGTCGAGTTTCTCCGAGGTGCAGCTCCGATGGGTGAGTGGATTGATAGGTGGTGGGTTGTTTTGTGGTTGTGTTGTGGGTTACCTTATGGCCAGTTATTTGGTTATTGTGCTGCTTGTGCTGCCTGTCTGTTTGTTTGCCTGCCAGTCTGTCTGCCTGCCTCTGTCTGTCTGTCTGTCTCCGTGTTGTGTGTGTGTGTGTGTGTGTGTGTGTGTGTGTGTGTGTGTGTGTGTGTGTGTGTGTGTTTATTAAAGTGCAGTTAGTGCCTCATCATAGACAATGATATCCAATAAACAAAAGAAAAAGAAAAACCAATCCACGACATCACGCACCCTTTACTCGGTAATTCAGAGGTAGACTACATCTCTACAGCTTCTTATACAGAACAAATGATTACTGTACAGAGACCTTCATAAAGTCTTGTTCTTAATGTAGATTACACTGCAAGTCCTGCAGTATCAATAATCCATGGATCAAACACAATATGGCTATTACTTTGATAGCTATCAGGTTTTCGAATACTTATAAAGAAGAAAGGCCATGACACCTATTTTAAAAGGAGTGACAGTCTCATATATCTGGGGATGCTCTCCAGGTTGAATCTCAAGGCGTTGACTATAGTAAATGTCACATGGGGGTCACAATATCACAACGCCTTCACAGGAATCACGATTGTATGTTTATGTATTCAACATGGCTGGCAACATGAAACCATTCCACATGCGGCCTTTCGTTCTTGTCACGCCAACGTGACTTGCCAGCGCGCGTGCGCGCGCGCGCGCGCGCGCGCGTGTGTGTGTGTGTGTGTGTGTGTGCGTGCGTGATTGCGTCTCTCTCTCTCTCTCTCTCTCTCTCTCTCTTTCTGTGTGTGTGTGTGTGTGTGTGTGTGTGTGTGAGTGTGTGTGTGTGTGTGTGTGTGTGTGTGTGTGTGTGTGTGTGAATTTCTGTATGTGTTTAAGAGCACCCGCGTACATGCATGTTTTTGTCTTTTAACATGTGCGTCAATGGGATTTTTTCATTACATTGAATTTACTTTTATGCACATACTGAATTTGAACAAATCTTAAATAAATGTCAGCGAACCGCCCAGAGAAACGTGGACAAACGAGTCACAAGACAATACACAACGCGTTTCGACCTCATAGGTCTTCCTCAGGTGAAACAAAAACGAATAAAATAACGAAAATGCACTTAGCTTTGATCGCTTCAGATTGCTTCTGAGTTCAACGCAAAGAAGAAGGTGAGTTCACGCTTCTTCTTCCTTGCGTTGAACTCAGAAGCAATCTGAAGCGATCAAAGCTAAGTGCATTTCGTTATTTTATTCGTGTTTTGTTTCACCTGAGGAAGACCTATGAGGTCGAAACGCGTTGTGTGTTGTCTTGTGACTCGTTTGTCCACGTTTCTCTGGGCGGTTCGCTGACATTTATTTAAGAGTTGTTTAGATTTCCGCCTGCAGTCGTTTCACTTTGCAACTAGATTTTAATTTGAACAAACAAAGAAACGTAAGTGAAAAAGGGATGTACTAAGTGTGTGCTGATGAAAGGCGTTAATTTCTTATATTAAGTAAGTACTGGAAAGAACAGACGAAAATGTGTAGTCAAAATGTTACAAGAGGCGTTTTAAACCCTGGGCACTCAATGAAATTTACCCAGGTTTATGAATCCTTGACCACGGGAACAGTTACGTACTCACTGAATTTAGTTCTGAAAGAACCTACGTTTAATCTGTAAGCCAGTGATGTTTTTGAAACATTTTCATGTTAGGTGTTCCCCTTTTAAAAGTATTTATACAGCTCCGATATTTTCTGAAAACTTTGGCAATGAGATTTTTTATACCGTTGTAACTGCTTCAAATTTTTTAAAATCGTTTTTCTTTCTTCGGCAACTACATTTGTTTGGTAGTTAAATAAATCTATTGGTTCATCTAATCACTATATTTGTTTGGCAGTTAAATAAATCGACTGGTTCATATCATCCTTTCGCGCCGCTCTTTGCTGCCTTGCTTGTCAGTCCATTATTTAAGAAAAGCTGAATGTAGT
>JADBJO010002927.1:0-72500 GCA_016801955.1 Conus betulinus | reverse complement strand
AACACGGACAGGTCAGTATGATTCATTGGTTATGAGACTACACTCTCTTTCATTCTGCCTGCCTTTCCCCTCCCCCCTCCTCCCTGTCCTTCTGTCCCCGTCACTTCTTTACGTCTGCTTCCTAATCATTCCTTACGCTCCCCCCCCCCCCCCCCCCTCTCTCTCTCCTTCCTCCCTTCCTCCCTCCCTCTCTCTCTCTCTCTCTCTCTCTCTCTCTCTCTCTCTCTCTCTCTCTCTCTCACCTTCCCCTGTCTTCCGCCTTTTTTCACCCACCCATCTTTCGTAAGCCTCCCAACTGCCGTTATGATTTTTTTTTTTTTTTTTGTGGTTAGGGTTATAATTTCGCTCAAACCAATTTACATTTACATATTACATCGAAATCAATATCTCTACCTACATTTTACCTCAATTTCGTCTGATCATCGGAGCAAAATATTGTTGTACCCGTTACAGTTCCAGTCTCATCAAGGAGATGTCACTTCATGCGAACTAGTCAATATACGCAACACCACATCTGCTAGATTTTGAGACTACACTGTGCACGATTTACAGCTGACACATAAATGATTTAATGAGTGAGATGGAAGGATTTAAGACGAGGGTCTCATACCGCTCTTCAGATGTTTGACCTGCGCATAAGACCAAAGTGCTAGTCAGACCTTGTGTATCAACATACCATTGTCTCCTCCACCATTATACTGTGTGTGTGTTGTTGTTGTTGTTGTTTCTTCAGTTTAAAGTCTTTCCACTAAAAGTGACTAGCAATAAATTAAGTCCACCCCTACCCCATCCCCTTCTAGTCATTCCAGTTAGAAAACTTATCTATAAGAATATAACTGAAAAAAAAAAAAAAATTAAAGATAAACACCAATTGAACTACTCAATAAACATTTACATACAGAATCTAGTGCAAAATAATCATTTAGTAAGCATGGTAAGAGTAATGGTGTCGATCCATCATATACAAGGAATGCCTGAACTTTTAAAAAGTTCTCTTGCTTTTGAACAGTGAATCAGTAAGTGATTGACACTAATAGGTTCACCACATACACATTTAATATTAGTACAATACTTTGTTTTAAATGAATTTAAACGTATCCTATGGATTAGACTTTCGACCTCCCTGGACGAGAATATGACATGCTTGTATGACTTTTTCCCATTGCCTTTATCATTTTGTTTAATAAGTTATGATAATACTGATTGTCTGAGTTCTTCAATAACTGTTTAACATTATCATGAGATTTTTTGTTTATAATTGAGAAACATTCTGACAGATCTAAAGGAATATTTATAGATTGTGCATCGTTTAGATTCTGAGCTGCCTTTTTTGCAGCTTGGTCTACCTGTTCATTTGCTGATATTCCACAATGAGAAGGCACCCAACAAAAAGTGACAGTGATGCCTTTCATAGAAAGTAGGTGTATACATGATTTATTTCCATTATCATATCAAGTCGTATGCAAGAGTTGGGTGATTTGATAGCATTTATTGCTGCTTTAGAGTCAGCACATACTAGGACTTGACTGTTATTTATAGGAAAATTTAAAATGAAATCCAATGATTTAAGTATAGCAAGTACTTCAGCGCTGAATATTGACAACTTTTTACCAAGAAAAAATAACTTTTTTACTTTTAAGCACGGAATTATGAATGCTGCTCCTGTGCTTTCGTTTTCTAATACGGAGCCATCTGTGAATATCTTTAAATGAGTACTGTATTCATTTTCTAAATGAGTGCATACAGACGCTCTCAGAATATTCAGAGAATCTTTTTTTGTTAAATGTATATAATCTATGTCAAAGATAGCTTTTGACTGTTCCCATTTGGAATGGGCGAAAACGTTGGTTTTTTGACAATGTTACCTTCATCTATTTTCGCATCCCTTAGGAGATCAGAAGAAAAGGAATAAATAGATTTTGTGGATTGAATATGTTGTGCACGTTTTCCAAAGTCCCTCTCCGATTGTAGACATACTTCTTTGGAGCAGGCATTTTTTTGAGAACAACTTTTCAGTATAAATTTTGAAGTAGAAGCTTTACGAAATTCTGAGAGAGGTAAAATTCCTGCTTCGCTATATGTTCCTAAGTTAGATGTATGTGTGGGAACTCCTAAAGCAATTTTGTAAGCTTTACTATCAATACTTTGAAGTTTATGTAAAAGGTGTTTGGGTGTTAAAAAATACCTCTTGAGCGTATGATAATCTTGAACGTACAAGGGCAGTTGCTAATATAGTTAAAGTTTTGGTATCTTGCCCCCAAGATTGTTTACTAACTACCTTAAGAAAATTTAAACTTTTTCTTGCTTTGTTTAAAATGTGGTCAATATGAATATTCCATGTTAACTTATTACTTAAGATAACACCAAGGAATTTAACACTTTTAGCATAGTTTAAGGCAATGCCGTCCAAGGTGAAGTTTGGAAGTTTGTCTGGATCATAACCAGAATTAAAAAAAAGCATCATATTTTTTTTTTCCGGTGAAAGGGAAAGCCCGTTTTCATGTAAAAAAAATTATTTATTTTATTGAGTTCATGTTGGTATTTAATTTTAATATAATTTATTGACCTCAGTGGAGTATTTCTTTTCATTGTCACTTTCATCCACAAGCATATATCGTCAGCAAATTGGGCTATCTCTCTGTATCTTTAGAAAGGCCTTTGGGTAGATCAGAAATTAAAATATTAAACAATATTGGCGAAATTACTGATCCTTGAGGTAAGCCCATTTGTAAAGGTCTTGGATTAGAATATGTATTTCCAACCCTAGTTTGAATGTGCCTACTATCTAGGAAGGTTTTGATATAATCATACATGTTGCCATTGATACCAATATTCTTTAATTTGTATAAAAGTCGCTTGTGCCATACACGTTCGTATGCTTTTCTGATGTCAAAAAATGTTGCAAGTATATTTTTTCGACGTGCAAACTGGTGCTTTACATGCGTAGTAAGTTTCACTAGATGTTCTATTGTGGATCTGCCTGCCTGGAATGCAGCTTGATTGATTGGTATTATGCTGCTATGTTTAGTACAATGATGAACTAATCTCCTTAAAACAATCTTTTCCATTAATTTACATGTATTAGATGTTAAAGCAATTGGACGATAGCTATTGATGTCTTGAAGTGTCTTCCCTTTCTTGTGAATTGGAACAATGATGGAATGCTTCCAAATTTGAGGCATTTTATTAGTAGACCAACATTTCTGAAAAAATAGATATAGAAATATATACATTATTATCTGGGAGATGACATAACATTTCGTTGGAAATGCCATCTAAACCCACTGATTTATTTTTATTTAAATTCATAAGACATTCTTTAACTTCCTGTAATGTTATAGAAGTATTTAGATAGTGATCTTCTCTTGTTTGTGGGCTATCATACATCTCTTTGTTTTCTTCCTTTTCACGATAAGCTTTATTTTCTTTTGATAAGTTATTGATGCTACTTTTTTTTGCAAATAGATCAGCAAAGGCTTCTGCTTTATCAAAATTAGATGGGAATTCAGAGATGTGTAATTTGATTGGACACTGTGGTAGATGAACTCCTTGTTTCATTATTTTCAATTGTGTCCAAACTTTTTGAATATCTTTAAAATTTGACACCTCATTTTCGCAAAAAGAAGACCAATATTTTCGTTTTGCTTGTGCGTTAATTCTGTTTTTTGGTTGTTTTTGGCTCTTTTCTTCTCAATAAGTTTTTTTTTTTGCCTTTTCCTTTGGATCTTTTTCTCTTTTATATTCTTTTGTTTTATTTCTTTTCTCATCTTTAGCCTCTTGACAAGTCTCATTCCACCAGACATTACCCGAATGTTTCTTTGATTTTACAGATTTTACAACTGGAATCGAATCGTTAGCTGCAGAAAGTACAGTGCTTTGAAATCGTTTATATAAAGTATCAACATCTTGGCTTTCTATATTATTCATGTCTACGTAAAAATGAGTTTAATAAGAATGATGAATTTATTCCAATCTGCAAATTTGTAACAATACTTTGGAACTTTATCATGAGTCACATCATTTGTTTTTGGTCCTGTAGTTTCAAATGTGATAACAATAGGTAAATGGTCACTATTTAATGCGTCATCAAGAGTATGCCCAGTCACAATATATAGCTAGCTCTGGGGATATCAAAGTTAGATCGATGGCACTAGGATTGTGTTTGGGGTTGTCAGGAATTCGAGTTATGTTACCATCGTTTAAAAGATAAAAGGGTGAATCAACTACATTTTCGATGAAACGATTATTGGTTATGGCCTGGCATCCTTTTTCCCAGAATGGTGAATGGGCATTAAAGTCACCAGTGACTAGATATTTAGTTGACTGATCTAACTGAATCGTTCGTAGCCATTCTGTATTTATATCATTTGGTCCTTGTGGTAAATAAACAGACACAATTGTCAATACATTGTAATTTACCTGTACCTTTACTGCACACGTATGCAACCCGGGAATGCCTGGTGGAGCAGGGCTAGTACATGATATGTATTTTTCTCCTTCACGAATATAGATTGCTACATTTATTTTTTCATGCTTCTCTACTTTGGAATTATTGGTGGAAAATAATAATTTTTAATTTAGGTAATTTTTCCTTCCGTACATTCAAATGATTGTAGAGCTAAAACATGATACTTTTCTTCTGATAGCTGTTGTACTAATTGATCAAGCGTTGTTATGATGGATCGACAATTCCATTGAAATACCTTAAAATCTTTATCTAACATGTTTATAGTGGAAGAATAACACAAAAGCGATCTAACTGTACACTAGTAGCAATCAGCCGTTCATTGGCTAGGCATAGTGTTTTCACTGGTCAATTCAGACCCACATCATGCATTCACTCTTGTAGAGGGTCGTAGAAGTTCTGCAGGAAAGGTCGCAGAGGGTAGAAAGGAGGATGGATGAATGATCCCAATATGGGCGAGGTGGACCAGGCCTTCGAGGATTCTTGGGCCTCTCCCAGAACAGTCGGCGGACATGTCTTCCAAGGTTCCCCGCAAGTACGCTGGATCCTCTCCGGTTCGGGTGGATGTCATCCCTTAGTGTTCTGCTACTAACCTGGAGATTTTCATGGTTAATTATTGACACGTTGGGAACTTTGAAAAGCTCTGTGTTCAGAATAGCATTGAACATTTCTCTTTTCGTATTCAACTCCGGATCAGGGACAGGGCATGCTTTGCTTATCACAAGTTTCGTTTGGGGGTTTTGTTTTGCAATATTTTTTACAGAGTCTGCAAAAAGTTTGCTGGTGGAGGACGCATCGCTGTTCTTGAGGTCGTTTATACCGCAATGGATGACAATGGCGTCAAATTCATTTCTGTCAGAGGACAACTTTAGATCAATGTCTTTTACCGTGTAAGTCTTTCTTGATGTTGTCCTGAACCCATAGGATCTGCCTAGCTGCTGACCCCTAACACCATTTAGGATGGAATCATGAAGTAAAAGTACTGCAGGCAGGTCTCTATTTTTATGAGCTTTCCCTTCTGGTTTTTTTTTTTGTTCTTTTCATGCTGTACATCATTGACGTCAGTAGTTTATTACGTCATTGGCTGTTTCCCTTTGTTCTTTTATCTTTTTTTCCCCTTACAGTCGTTTCATTTGTGGTTTTACACAGGCCAGAGGAAGAGGGTAGCATTTTTGCGGTAACTTTTGCGTAAGTCAAGCTATCTTTCGTTTCAGTCTTGTTTTCATTCACGCTTTTAACATTTTCATAGCTTTTAGAACATGCGCTGATTTTCATTTGCGTAGCATTGTCATTTTGTTTTTCAAATTTTTTCTTCCAATTGATCAATCTTTTGATTCAAAACAAGAATTATTTTTTTCAATTCACTGACCTCATTTATCAGGTCAGGAGCATCAGTGGATGTAGAGATCGTACGTTTNAGAGAAGATCAAGAATGGTTTCACCTGCTCACAATGAAGAATCACGTCCTAGAGTTACATTAGAATGTCAAATGTATGTTACTTTGTTATTAAACTTGGTTCTAATAGCATCTGACCGAAATCTGTAGATACTACATGTGAGAAGTATTCTTTCATTGGTACATTCACTGGTGTAACACCATACAGGTCTCTTGCTCTTTAAATAAGGAGAAGAGGAGGAAGAAAAACGTTCTGCCTCTGATATTATCAATCATGATTCCATCGCAGCCTTCTTGAATACTTATAAGAGGAATTTAGTTGGAATTATGTTGCATGTTCAGCGCACTTTTCTCCTTCTTTTTCTTTTCAAATATGTATTTATTTATCTATTCATTTATGTATTTATTGACTTATTAACCTTTTTTTGCAATAGATCTGCCCACTCATTTCCAAGCAGTCTATTAGGCCTAATTCATTTCTCAGTTAGCTGGAAATCGTGTTGTGTGGTCTCAAAACTTAACGGATGCAGTGTAGTACATATAGATTTGTCTGCACGCAGTGACATCTTGATGAAACTGAAACTTCCAGGCAATCCAGTATGTGATGACACTCGACAAAATGTAACATGATAACATGACTCCCTCGTTTTGACAGAACATGGATTAGGTGACTACTCCATGAATTCGCACCTAACGTTTGCACTGAAAGACTGTTTTGCTTGTATGACAGATTTTGAGCCCACACGAAACAGTACTTATATTATACTGATGGAAATATTTGTTGTTCGTCCGTCAAGTCGACGAAGACCACTTCAGTCATTTAGGGGGGAGGGGGGGGGGGGGGGGGGGGGGGGGGGGGGGGGGGTTGTGCATACGCAGGTGGCTGATAGAGCCGATGCGTGCACGGAATGTGCGGTGACAGCTTGGAAGGCAATGTGGGAGACCTGCCCTTGATTGCTGGCGCCTGCTTTCCTCGCCTGTCTCTTTTGTTGTGCTGCAGCTGTCCTTCCTTTCACATAAACTGGCCCCTTTGTGGACAGAGTAGCGCCATCTAGCTTGATTTATAACAGTTCGTTCCCATGTGTTTAGTGTTGATGTTAAATGGTTTCAAGGATGTTTTGAGAGTGTCTTTGAAGCGTTTCTTCTTGGAACACTTCTCTTGTTGCAGCTCACCATAGAAGATTCTCTTGGGTAGTTGGTGGTCAGGCATGCGAGTTACATGACTTGACCATCGAAGCTAAGACAGCATCAGGATGGGCCTGCTTGGTCAAGCACCTCTGTGTGGTGAGATTTTGTCCTACCATTTTATGCTTAACGATCTCCTTTACAGTGTGTGCAAATACACATCGAGACATACACACTCACGTCTATGGACGCTCCACATTACACACCTGCATCACGTCATTAGTGCACCCTTACCAGTGGTCCTAGAGACGCAGGGCAGTCAGTGATGGAGCACTGCCTGACTGCAAGAACCATGGCCTGGCAAACCACATTTATGGGTCAGCTTAGTGGGCACCCCTCTCTCGGGGTTGGGCTGAAAAACTGCCCTCCAAGCTGTAGTCAGTGAGGACCATAGAAGGGAATCGTGTAGCGCTCTGGTGACATCCATCCTGCTCCATCTTTGAGGCGACCTCACATGGCACAATACCATTGTCACCTGACCATGAGGAAGACACCTAATAGCCCTGAAAACAGGCTATGGGGGCAGAGGGAGGGGAAGGAGAGTACCGACGCCCACAGTCGGCTGACCAACACCAAAGAGTGGACACCAGTTCATGCTGAACCAGAACCAAGTGCTGGACACCAGTTTAGCAGGACGTAAGAAGAAGAGGATCCAGATTCCAGTCTGGGATGAAAACCGGAACAGCCTCTGTCTAGAATCAAGCTTAAGACTCTTACCAACGATCAGACAACCCCACCTCCAACACTACAGACTTCGGTCTGGAACACCGTGTCCATAAGAGCATCAAGCCAATAGGAAGTTCCCACCACACAGCGAGATGGTATAGCTAGGAGTTCCGAGAAAGAGATGGCAGATATCTCTTGAAGGGCGTTGAAGTGAGAGGTCAACGTCGGGCAGCGCAGCCAACCTTCCAGTCACTATGGGTGATGTGAGGACAGCTTCTACAGATACGGGTTGGTCGGTGATCGGTTTTCTGGAGCCAAGCCCAGGGCTCCTGCCAGAGACTAGACATTCTGCCACCAATACTACAGACTTTGGTCTGGGACACCACGTCTTTAAGGGCCTCAGGCTAATGGGCTGTTAATCTCACCTCTTCAGCTTCTGACAGCATTTATATGTAGAAATAACCCGAGCCCATTTTCTTATTGTGATTGTTCGTATGTGTGACAGACGCAGACTGCATACAGGACTTTAGATTTCTGCTGTCTCATGATTTAGTTGATTAATGACTCAATCATGCAAGTGTCCAAGTATATGCATGACATTTCTGTACAAGTCACTGGTCATGTCCATCCTTCTGTGGTAAGAGAGATGGATACCCATAGATTCACAATAAAAAAGTCCAGGCACTGGAGAATGAACCTATTCCCCTTATGTCATAAAAGGAACAGACAAATGGCTGAAACAGCAAGTCTTCACTTTTATGGACAGATTATAACCTCTTTCCAGTCATTAACCGTTGTACGTTTCTTTGGAACAGGCATGGATCTCACTGACTGCCCAACATCATTCTATAGGGTATAGAGGGTGGACATCCCAAACACAGACTAAAGAAGTTATTTTATTTTTATTTTATTTTATTTTTTTGCTGTCCCAACCTCTGCACCACCTCAGAGGCAGTACACCCATAACGCTCATTCTGACACCCCGTCTACAGCCACAGCCCGTCAGTCTCGCCGCAGCCACAGCATCGGCAATCTACAGGGAGCAGTCAATGTCAAGTCGTCAAGAGGCAACCCACCGGAGGAGACTCTGCACTGCTGCCGAGTCACTTCAGTGGTGTTCAGTGGCGCCTGTTCTGATCTAACATACGCAGGACACCATCTACTAAGCCCCCTACTGACGACAATAATTGCTTAGTCGCGGAGCCAGCGTGAGTGAGCTATCTCTCCGGAAGGCGCCCAACGACAGTCCCTATGGACTCACCGATACCGATGACCCTGATGGAACCAAACTAAGACCACAGACGTGGAGAGGACATCGAAATTGAGGTCACCATGAGAGCAGGGCATGAAGGGCCACATAATTTGAGACTTTTTTATGCTGATCGATGAGAATGAGGATGATTAAGATGATGCTACAGATTTCCATTTCGGTCTGAGTCTACATGACAGGATTGTACTCTATGCTTCCTTCCATAATATATCCCGGCGTCAACCAGGCCTGAGAGATACAGGCACCTGCTGTGTTGGTCAGGAAATTTGAGCAACACACTCTCAGAAACGCATCCATTAAGTGGATGAAATTTGACTGTGTGGTCCCGGTCTTCCCAACTGAGTCTGCAGCAAACTCCACTCTGGGTAGGAGCCGGCTGGGGCAGAAAAACCCACATGACTCTGATGGGATTTGAACCCACGACCTCCCAGCTGGGAGTCCATGATGGTAACCACTTTGCCACGGCGGCTGGTTCTCTCTCTCTCTCTCGTGGCTTCCCTTGCTTGGCTACCGGCAAGAGAAGCGTTTCAACCCAAACTCCGACCATTTTGTTTTCCTTTGCAAGAAAATATAGTGACAATGCGTCACAGGGACTATCAGTAACTCTTGAACGTATGCTCATCACTTTGTTGCAAGAACTGACGTTATTGTCGGTCAAAATTGAAGGGGAGCACAAATTGTTGAAGTTATTTTGCATATGTAACATGAAGGACTGGTCTGGTAGCTTCCTGCTGAGGACACAGGATTGTGGGAATCCTTGACAGCCCATCCATCTGCTACGGCACGCCTGTGACCTACTCACCTGGGACATTAATGCTAGTGGGCACACTGAAGGCATTTATCACTTCCTGTTGATCTGACTGGCTCCCTGTTAGCCTCCTGTTCACAGTCGGATGAGTCTTCATCATACTCACTGCTGACGTGTCATTGTCAAGTTTGAAACACATACACGGTGGTTTGCATGCGATCAGTGGAGTGGGTCTTCATTGGACAGCAGACAAGCTGATGTACATGATAACCCAACAGGGCAATCCAGCCAACTTAAGTATACTGACAAAACAATGGCGACTGTGATACCTAGACGTGATTACATTTGTACAATTGAACATATTTGCACAGCATGTGCATGTAACTACCTAATTAATGTATATCTCATATATATATATATATAATCTTTCCTGTTGACAGGATCTTTTGTTTTCGAGACTCAAGCAATGTCTTCCAGCCATGCTACAAATGGTTTTATCCTCTGTCATGTTTGGTCAGTTCATATCAGCATGTCTTTGAGCTGGCAGTGTTTGTGTGATCCTGTCAAGCAGTAACGAAAGGGTCCACTCCACAGTCAGGTCAGACCCTGATGAGTGACAACTCGCCTGAACATCCAGTCCAAACCCACAGAATCACCTCACTAGTATGTAGCCTTGATTGTTACTGGAGCTGGTGACATCAAAACTCATGTGTCAAAGATGATGGTAAAACGCTTTAAAACAGCTTTAGCTGGTGACAACGGACAGAAGTCTGAAAGAAAACATGGTAGCATCAAGACTACCAACTTATTTATTTTTTATTTCAATACAACCACTTTTGTCACAGCCATCCTCAGCTGTATAGCTTTCAGATGATGGGACAAGCTTTCTCAGCATGGTCACATTGAACATGTATGTTGTGAATCTTTTTCTCCACACTGAATCAGAGGTATAACATGTAAGTGGCATAATGACCATTGGTGGTTCACCCCCTATAAATCACATTGGGTTATTTAACTGTGGTCTTCCTTCTCCCATAGAAAGTACAGAGTTTTTTTTTTTTTATTTAATTTAATTCACTCCAGACATGAGGATGAAAGAGTACCCATGACCGGTTGAGATCCCCAGGTAATAACATTCAGTGGCCATTGTCCTGTCTTGTTCATTGTAATGTGACCATCTTCGTACCTTGGTAACAGTTGCAGTAGGGCATTGGTATTACTTTTTATGGATGTCAACACAGAAATGCAGTTTTTTAAGGGTTTTCGGTGTCAAATTCAAGGACTGTAATATATGAAATATAAGCCTTCATTGGTTTACGCATACTTTAGCTGCTTCATACAGTCACTTCAGCAGAATCTGGTAAGTAGGAGATGAGGAAGTGGGAACTTTCAGCAAAATACAAAATGATGAAGGACTCTGTCTATATATATACATACATGTAATTAACTCTATTATAGTTTTGTGATTTTCTCATCAAAATAATTTGCTCCATCAAAATCTTAATTTTCAAGCATTCTAATGTATTTATATAGTCCTAATTTAATCCTTTCACCACCAGGTGTTTTATTTTGCATAAATGCCCATCGCCAGCCATTTCCCCCCCAAACCCCTGATTTCATAGCAGCATATGTGAAATGCAAATATCTCTGGAACTAAACAACAAATTCTCATACTGTTTTTTTTGTGAAATGGAGCAGATATACCGTATTTCTATTACATGTACATTAAAACATGTTAGTAATGGTTAGTCAAGAACAATTTCAAATTTTTAGTAATTTCAAGTGCAAAAAATATGCAAAATGAAAAAAAAATTAATGTTATCTTTCTTCTCAACGTAAAAAAAGAAGAAAGCTGCCAACAAACTCTCAACAAGGGGTGTGTGTGTGTGTGTGTGTGTGTGGTAACTCCATTCACAAATGAAACCAGAAAGCAAGGTATATCCAACAGAAAAAATAGAAGAAACAACCATAAATCCAGGTACTCCAATAGCAGGGAATACACACACACATTCTTATGCTTAACTGGCACACATACACATGCACACACACACACAACACACATCCCTTTCACTCTCACTGTTGTTGAAAGCAGTATTTTTTTTTGAAAAAACAAAGTCATTCACATGCCTGTTGGTCTCTTAAACCTGGGGAGCCATTCAAGCTAATCATAATTCCCACTCAAACACATCTCTGCAGCTCACCTCTGACATGTGTCAGTCAGCCCACCCCCCCTTCAACCTAAACCTGCAAGCCAGCTGTGTTTCAAGTTCACTGCCTTTTTACTAGTTTTAACTATTCGTCTTGCTCGCCCCCCTCACACTTTCAACTCAGTCACTGCTGGTTGGCTGAACGCCAAAACACTGGGCACAAGCGGTGAGCCTGCATCTAGTCTGATCACTCATCTTCTCTTCTTTCCGCACCACTTTGCATACGTCCAACACCTTACTTTGCAGTAATTCAGTCAAACTCTCGCTACCTCACAGTGTTTCCTGGTCACTGTCTGGGTCTTCATCTGAATCAGGAGCAACTGACCGTCTATTCAATATTTCCAGCACTTGATCTGTGGTAAGCGGCACAGTGAGGTCGAGTACGTGAAGTGCTTGGTTGTGATGTCATAGTGAATGGAAAAACAATCAGAATAAAACTGATTGGAACAATTAACTGAACAGTGCTCTGACAAAGCAAATGGCTCTGAGCACAGATCAGGTCATACCCCAACTATGATGTTTATTGCTGGCTTTCTATCTCATAAACTTGGAGAGTAAGAGTATCGAGAGTTTGTCAACTCTAGTTGGTTGCATTTGGGCAATGTTGCGGTGGTGAGCCATGTTGTCGCAGAAATGAGACATCCGCGGCGTAAGGATTAAAAAAGTTTAGCAGCCTTTGAAAAGGGGTCCTTAAAGTTATGGACTTGCAAGGAGTAGTGTGAACCTTGTATATTTAAGAGAAAAAAAAAATTCACGAGTTAGGAAAGTGAGAAGGGTCAGATAAAAAAAAAAGCAATTGCTGTCAGTTTCAGGGGCCAGTTAAGGAGAGCTATATGCAGCACCCCCTACTCTGAATATGACACACCAAGTCAAGTGTATGGCTGACAAAAGGTGAGAATGTCAACATTTTTGTTGGCTTTATCCTTGTAAGCCCGTTTTGAAAACGTGGGGCAATTAGACATAGTTGCTGCATTCCATTTTTACACTGTCCCAATGGTTTTTGTTTTTGTGGTCCAGTACAGCAGCTTTTCCCATTTCTATAAACATAGCATTGCATCATAAGCACATTTTGCAGACAAATGACTTTTCCAGAGCATCACTTATTCAACATGAATCATCCATCTGTCTATAAAACCCTCTCTCAGATGAGCTCCATCTAACTTGTAGCACTTGACATTCTTTGTTAGCTTCTGTCACTTTAGCATTATTTGTATGCTGTGAAATCGTGATAGCTCATGTTCTTTCACCTGACAAAACACTGTCAAAATTGGACTGGTCAGAGCTAGCCAAACAAAAGGAAGGTTACAAAAACCACCTGAAAAATGCATTGTACATTTAAACTGCCATCCCTCCCCTTCACTCTCTTACACATCCAGTCAATTTCTGTACAATGCAACAGTGTGTGACTAATTTTCTTCCCCTTTTCTCTCCCTCTCTCTTTTTTTAAAGTAATAAAAAGGACAGTTTCATTTGTCAGCATAATTTTCATACAACAGGATGTCCCTGCTCACAGTCCAGCCTCCAGTAAGATCAGTCTGCTAGTTATGGTCCCTGGAGGTCAACCAGTTCAGGTGCAGCTTGCCCCCTCAATTAGGCAGAGTCCTAGCATCTCCTTTCTCAAGTGGAGAGAAGCAGCAGTTCCAATACGGGTGAACTTCAAGCCAGCTGTCAATGCAAAGGCTCACAACCTTGGAGGAGCTAGCATTGTAAGCCTCGTAATGCCAGAGATCCAGAGATGTTTGGCCGAGGATAAGAAAGGCATGTATGTGTTTGGGTATAACCACCAGACCAGGCTGAAAGCATTTTTGCATGCTACTAATCGTTAATGGCAATGTACTAAAAACAGTATGGACTGCTTAGTTTACAATGTTTGTACTATCAACAGACCGACTGTGATTTTTCCTATTATAGTTATGTTCCCATCATCATATAAATGCAATAAATTCACAGTATGACTGCCTTTTGAAATGACAATTACCTTTGTTCTGCCATCTTGTTCAGGGAAAGAGCAGTCTCAATTCAACACTATGGGAGAGAAAAAACCCTAGTTTCTGAGAAGGACCATTCCAGATCCACGTAAACATGCAATGCCATAAACTTATTTTAGATTTTATCTTTCTTCACTTTAGAGAAATGGAAAGAATGAAGGAAGTAAGGAAACTCGGTGAACAATATTGACTGGATGACACATCAAACGACTGAATGAAGCACCTGCTGGCAGCTCTTCAGTCAGCACTACCCAGGTAGGCAGCCCCTTGTATAAAAGAGTATGGATTGTCAAGAGCTTAGAGCTTAGTCTCTAGCCGAGGATAGGCGCTATGCAAGTATTCATAATAATAATAGTGTGCACATGATGCACTGTAGTGTGCTTAAGAAGCCTGTTCCTGCTTGTGAATTATGGACAAGTACAGAACAGGAGGAAGAGGGAGAATTTCCACAGTAATCTTTACAAATATTGCTGTCATATTCATGTATTGCTGTCATATTTATGTTGACTTTGATGTATGACTTGTCCACATTCATCATGATATTGCTCGTCTGTTATTCTTAGAGGTTGTGTTTAAAAAAATGTCTGCAACAGATCAGCTCAACACAAAAAGTCCAGTTCAAGTATATTGTAATTTTAATCACTTTTTGCAGATTTTTTTTTCTTGTTTTGTTCTGACATGAGAAATGCACATGGTGAACAACGATAGAGATGAACAAAGAGAGAGATGAGCGACACATGTTTGCTGCAGGAGGAAATGTCTTTCAACACCGTCAAAAATAGAAAACTTTCAGTAGTAATAAATACATACTATTACACCTGAATATACACTGCACAACTTCATTTTGTCCAATCCATTCTGCTCTGTGACAAATCATCAGTATGGCTTAAACAGAAAACACAAAAAAAAATCAGACTGGTAAATGAATTTCAACCATCAACAAAGAATGAATTGTGAAGGAACAGATTGAACGTCTCTCCTCTCTCTCTCTACCAAACAACAGCAAAGTAATTGATTTCGTTCTCTCTCCCATCTTACACTCTACCAAACAACAGAAGCAAAATAACGCATGCACCCATCATTTACTTGTTGCAGTCACTCCCAGAACCAAACTCTGCCCCCGAGAAATGAAAATGTGAACAGTAACGCAGAGAGAGTCCCGTGCCTCCAGACTCAACAGCCAGCAGAAGAGACGAGGGCTCTGTGGCGTCTTAGTGCCCCCAGGTACACGGCCACCATGCAGGAAAGAACAACAACAGTCAGCACACTAAGGACAACCATCTTCTACAACACAAAATCCGGGTCATCGTCACTGTCCGCGTCACACTACCGTCCAGCCGCTTCCGCTTTTTCTTCTTTTTGGGCTGAACAGGTTTGGGTGTGGAGGATTGCATGAGAAGTTTGGGAGTTCGATTACGGTGATGGTGTGGGGTGGTGCGCTCTCGCTTGTGGTAGTAGTAGGGCAGCTTGGCAGGTTTTGGGGTACTGTTGACCATGGAGTTGACCGCTTTGTCCTGAAAGCACATAGCACCACAGTTCACATGGGCACTACACTATTCTAACAGCAATACTGGCAGTCACAGTGTGGGAGGAACAGAATGACAAAGGTAGAAAGAGAGTCAAGACTTAAACCAACCACAAGCAAAATAAAACAGGAAGCACGAGACACCTGAGTCTGCATTCTCACTCCCCAAACACATCCACACAACCTAGATGATGCCAAATGTGGCAAACAATCAGTATCATGTCAATTCAATTCAATACACTTTATTTTCTTGCGTAAGAACTTTGGTGGTGGGAACACATGACATAACGAGTACACAACATTGAATAATGTAAAATGTGCAAATGCACTCACACTGCACATGCCCACAAATTTAAAAACAATATAAGTATGGCTTATTTTTCATGTAAAACTAATCAATGACTCTACCCAACATACACTCCTTTTTATGTCCAGTCAATTAAATAAAAAAAATCAGCTGTATGCTAAAATAAACTGTAAAAAAGGGGGCACACACACACACATTCTACGCGGGGTGAGAACAGAGATAATTTTAAAATCATTATCACTTGATTATCAATCCCCCCCCCCCCAATCCACACAGGGTGAAAACTGAGATAATTTTACAATCATTATCACTTGATTATGCCCCCCCCCCCCCCCCCCCCCAAAACATCTACACTCTAATTCTCTCCCCACTGCCCTCCCCCCCACCCCCACTCCTCTATCCCAGTCTCCCCCTCTCCTCTATCTTTATAACGACAGCATTAAACATTTACTCAGGATGGTCAGGTCAGTGATTGTTCAATGAACGGATTGAAATAGGCAAAAAACTACGGTTCAGTCTGTTGGTTTCGCATTTCAGTTGCCGGAATCGTCTATCTGAAGGCATCTTTTCATAAAAGGGGAACAGAGATGGGTTTCATCACATACAATCTTCTGAGCTTTCTTTGGCACTCTTTTTTCAAACATTTCTCCTAAACTTTGTTGCTTAACACCAATAATCTTACCACACCGTTTCACAATCTTTTCCAGCAAGCGTTTGTTCTTCACATTCAATCCACCATACCACACTAAAAATGAAAAAGTGATCATAGATTCAATATTGCTTCTGTAGAATGCTTTTAAAACGTCACAGTTCACTCCAAGGTATCTCAATTTCTGTAAGCAATATACTCTTGATTGACATTTTTTAAAACACAGAGAGAGAATTAGAAGTGAATGTAAGTTTGTCATCGATAACGGAACCTAAGTACTTAGTCACCCTTTCAACCTTGGTACCTGAGATCAGTAAATCTGGAATAGGATCAGCATTTCTTCGGAAGTCAATGATCAGCTCCTTTGTTTTCTGGACATTAAGATCAAGGAAACTGGTGTCACACCACTGTGTAAAACTGTTCACAATTTCATTAACCCTTTCACTGCCATAGGCGCTTTTTGGCGACGAGTTGGCAGAGCGCCAAGGGCACCTTTTGGCGACAAAGTAGGGTGACCTAACTCCCGATACTCTCACGATCCTAGTTCATGAGATAAAAGCCAGCAATAAACGTCATAGTTGGGGGATGGTCTGGCCCATGCTCACAGCCATTTGCTTTGTCAGAACACTATTCAGTTCAGTGTTTATTGACTTTATTCCGATTGTTTTTCCATTCACTATGATGTCACCACCAAGCACTTTACGTACTCGACCTTGCCATACATTTACCACACATCAAGTGCTGGGAATATTGAATAGACGGTCGGTTGTTCCTAATACAGATGAAGAAGACCCAGACAGTCACGAGTAAAGAACGATAGTGAGGGCTTGACCGAATTATTCCAACGTGAAGCGTTGGACCGTGGCCAACTTGTTATGAGAGGCTGATAAGACGCCCACTTACTACCCTACCGCGTGTGCCCCAGTGTTTTTGCGTTGAGCCAGCCAGCACTGACTGAGTGTTCACTAACTCTATGTGAGGGAGCCAACTAAGGCTTCAGGCAACGAACTTCACACACATGCTGCGGGCCGACTCTTGCTGGTCGAGGTTGAAGGGGCGTGGCCAACTGACACGTGAGAGGCGAGTAGCACTGAGTGGGTGTGTACAGCTGATTATATAGATCAACTGAATGACAAGGGTTCAGAGACCAACAGGCACATGAATGACTTTGTGTTCATAAAAATATATATATATTACTGTTGAGAGTGAAAGGGACATGTGTGTGTGTGTGTGTGTGTGTTCCTTTTTTTCTTACATGTGTACCAGTTAGGCATAAGAATGTGTGTGTGTGTGTGTGTGTGTGTGTGTGTGTGTGTTCCCTGCTATTGGAGTAGTAGTATTTGTGGCTGTTTCATGCACTTTTCTGTTGGAAATACCATACTTTCTGGTCTTCAGTTGTGAGTGGAGTATTTTTTCCTCCCTTTGTTGAGAGTTTGTTGGCATTCTTTCTTTATTTTTTACGCTTAGAAGAAACATAACATTCTTTTTTTATTTTGCTTTTTTTTTTTTTGCACTTGAAATCACTAAAAAATTGAAATTGTTGTTGACTTACCATTACTAACATGTTATGATATAATAAAAGTACAGTGTATCTCCTCCATTTTACAAAAAATAGCATGAGATTGGTTGTTTAGTTCCAGAGATATCTGCGTTTCACATATGCTGGTATACAATAAGAGCTTTTGGAAAAAATGGCTGGCGATGGGGTTTTTATGCAAAATAGAATGTCTGGCGGTGAAAGGGTTAAAAGCCCTATCTGAGTTGGAGAGATCTGTGACTGCAGTATCATCAGAGAATTTGATGATAAGGCTGTCATTATTTCCTCTGCTGTCATTAGTGTGGAGAATAAACAGAAAAGAGAAAGAACTGTACCTTGGGGAGCACCCGTTAATGTATAAGAAACTGATGAAACAGAGTTATGGAAGCGAACCCATTGGGGGCGATTTACCAGAAAATGTCATCCCCAAAACCCAACATGTCCTCCTTACCATGCCATCCACTGCATCGCCTGCACTGCCATCAGCTGCCTGCACCCCGTCCACCACCACTGAGCGATCCATGTCGCCACCGTCCCCCTCATGTGCCGGGGATTTCCGAACTGGAGTGGCTGCCCCTGTGCTGCGCTGTTCGTCACCACTATCATCATCGTCCATTGGGTCGATGCTCATCATGAGGTCACGGAACTGAACCGGGGAAGGAAGAAAAAAAGAAAGAAAAAAAAAAAAAGGATAGTGTAAAAACCTTTAAAAAAATAAATAGTACTATCCTCCTTTTAAAAAATCTTTTATTAACATGACTAGTACCATCCTCCACACCTCTAGCCCATTTATTCTTTGACATATGCGTACCTAGCTGTGTGTAGCAGAACTGAAAAACAAAAGTATGTGACTGTCATGATTTTCTCCTCTTAACAGACTGTTTTCAAACACAAAAATTCTCTCTTCCTCTTTCTCATACATATGCACACAGGCATTCTCACATGAATGAATGTACAAATACACATGAACACAAACCACATGCATCTCACATAATGCAACATAAACACAAAAATATATTTTTGCAAATGCACATTCACTTGTACAAATCAACCATAACACACACGTATGCACCTATGAAGGGCATATGCATCATTCTGATACACAATCAGAGCCACACATCACAACTAGTTTGAGTATCACTGCATATGAGTGCCATGATGTTCAAACCAGACATTTGCCATTAAATATCTCCATGTCATTTTATACATACATGGTAGCCCACATATACATAACAAATACTTAAACCTACTTAACATAACAAATTTGTAAAAGGAGTACTATTCCATTCCACACTTTAAAAATCTATCACTAACTTTTTAGGTTTGCACAACATCTAGAAGAAGAATGTTTAGTTTTTCTTTTGTTTAAAAAAAAAGAAAAAAACAAACAAAACAAAACAAAAAAAGCATAGATCCATGGAGACCCTGGAGACCCAAAACATTCGGCAAAACTTTATGGGTTTCCAGAGACCCATGACATAAGGACGCAAAATTTTTTTAAACCCTCTTCAGTATGCACTTACTCGAGCTTAATTATGCCGAAAACCTACGCAAGAGAAGTAACTCCGTAATTTGAACATTTAATTTAAAAAATTAATTTAAAAGAGAGGAAAGGAAACAATGAAATGAAAATAATTTTTAAAATTCCTACGAATATTTATGTTGCTATATCATAAGTTTGAAGAATGTTACATGAGCCACTTACTCGGGAAAAAAAAAATCTTCTTCAGAACTTTCTTCTGAATCGTTGTTTATCATATCTGGAACCTCATCTCAGTTGAAATCTAGGTCACTGTAAGCTTCATCTCCCAGCACTTGCACTAAGTCTTATGCCATAAATCCAACAAATCACAGTATCTTCATCACTAAATCTCATTATAGAACGGCATAAATCAAGGTTAGCCATGGTGAAAAACAGTATTTCGACCACAAAACTTAAAAAATTCATAACTTGAGAACTACGGCACGTATCGACTCAGGTTTTTTTTTTTTTTTTTTTGCAAACGGAAGTGAATTGCTACAGGAAGAAGGAAGTCACATTCTCGCGAGACTTCCTTTTCTGTGAGAAACATGGCGGCGCCCACTGTTGCCACGTATTTTACTGGGCGCTGGCAGGCGCTCAGTCTTTTAGCAGTGTGATGTCCAAGAGAGTTAATGTATAACCAAGGTTAAATACATGTTGACATAATAACAGCAAAAATGTTTTGGCGAGGGGAGCAAGTGGGAAGTGAAGCATGGGAGAAAAAGGAAAGCTCACAACCAACAATTCTGCTTGGGGAAATAAATGAGGACAAAAGATGGATGGGAAGAAAAACAAAGTGATCCAGGACACATGCATGTGTGTGGGGACAAGAAGAGAGAGATAGAGGGAGGGAGGTCAGCAGCAGAGAGAGAGAGAGAGAGAGAGAGAGAGAGAGAGAGAGAGAGAGATATTCACCTCCAGATATTCATCAACAATTTTCTGCCGTTTCTCCTCCTCCTCCAGGTCAGAGTCATGCACCGCACGCAGCTGGTCCAGAGTGTGCAGAGGTGAGAATCGAACAATGTTTTTCCTGGTCAGCGGCTTGTCAAACACTTTGGCTGCCTCTGTTGGGGAGTACCGATGGATCTTGCTGCAACACACACATAACACACCATTTACACTAACCATATTTCATAGACATGACAGTGGATGAGGGCAGGGGGTGGAGGTTATTTGAGAACACAGGCTAACAGCACTTGTCCAGCCATATAAGCAGGAGAAAAAGTTCTTTCATTAGAAGTGTTTTAACTGTGAGTGTAAAGGTGTGTGGCTCAGAGGTGTGTGGTTCCATTCATGAAAAGAGAGAGAGAGAGAGAGAGAGAGAGAGAGAGAGAGAGAGAGACAGACAGAGAGAGAGAGGAGAGAGAGAGAGAAATGCAAAGCGTACTACTCACCTATCTGTCAGGCCGTACATGTCCTTCAGATGCTGTTTCAACATCAGCAGCAGAATACAGCCCTGAGACTGCTGCATTACGTCCTGCAGGGGACTGATGTCATCCGGTAGCCGAGCTGACAGACATGACCATCACCAATTGGTAAGAACTAAAGTACTGGGAGGGAGTTTACAGCCATGCTCTGGACACATTCATTCAAAACCCAGTCCTCATCTTTTTCCTTATGCATACAAACATACAGTGGCAGGCACAGGACACTGTAACAAGAGTGAATGACTGGGTACAAGCATGTGTAGTAATATGCTAGTTCTGAAAAAAAACAAAACAAAAACAAAAACAAATGTAAATTTCCAACTAAGACATTACAAAGTCTGTACACATT
Source organism: Conus betulinus (assembly GCA_016801955.1). NCBI lineage: Eukaryota > Metazoa > Mollusca > Gastropoda > Neogastropoda > Conidae > Conus > Conus betulinus. The sequence goes on along the minus strand of JADBJO010002927.1, from coordinate 51,259 downwards.
ATATCAATGTATGCTTGTTGGGTTCTTTACACCAACTGACGTATTCACTGGATAATCAGGCTTTTGGGTTGTGTTGACATGACACTGAATAATTACTGTCAATAAAGATGAAGGACTTAGCTTACATACAGGGTTGTCCAAATTGCCTTAGCCATACCACAGGCTGCTTGATAATAAAAGATATCCTTGTGAGAATTGGAGTGAAAAAAAAATATCACAAACACTGTACTGACATATATCACAGCCTGCACTGGATTTGTATCCTTTGTTTTCACAACACTATATATCTCCACCTGCACTGGATTCGTAGCCTTGGTTTATGAAACACTGTTATTTCCAATTCAGTTTCTTTGAATTCAGTATGGCCTAATTTCTTTCAGAAACATGAAACAGTGCACTGTGACAACAGAAACAAGTGTCCATGCAACTTACTTATTAGAGATTCAGGGTCATCATCGTCGTCATCCTCTGCTGCCAGTTTCTGTTTCTGTTCATCTGTGAGGGAGTCTGGGTGGTGTGTGCCGTTCTGCTCCCCATGGTTCCTGGTACCAAGTTCTGGACAACACCAGTTCACTCTAGATATACTAACAACTCAATGGCATTTACTCTCTCCTAACCACTTTTTTTCAATAAAGAAAAATGAAACGGCCATTACTGAAAATGGCAAAATATAAATAAACACACACAAAACAAAAAGTAAAGCAGACTGATTTAATATACAGTATGAATGTTTACACTGACAGCTATCTAGCGAGTACTGTTCATAGCATTTTTTTTCTCTTCTGTTGTTTGTAACATCTGAAGAAAACATGACTGTCAAAAATTCATTGGTCAGTTCTGAACTGTATAACAAATCGGCATTACTTTACATACTGCTTTGTGTTCTTAGTTATGTCTTCCTCTTTTCACAATAATTAAATTCATGGCAAGCGGTACACTGAAATCAGACCTGTCCTTGGTCATAATTTTCTTGTGAATTTTCAAGCAAAACTTCAGATTTGTGGTATTCAGATCAATTTTACCTTAAAAACTGCTACTGCTGTATTTTTCTGAAAAGAGTGCATATAAAATTCTAAATTTCAGGAAGAGAAGGAAGTGTGGCGGTGGATTTTTCCATATTTCGTTTTTCAGACATTTTGAAGGAAGGTGGGAGGGAAGAAACACTTGGCAACAGTAATTACCGCTCAAGAGTTTCATATCTTAAATTTTCTTTCTCATATATGTTGTGCTCAATGTGTCATTGACTATTGAGACTATGCCCACTTTTAGAAACCATCAACAATCATGGACCAGGCATGAAAGTGACCAGCAGAAAAAAAAAAAAAAAAAAAAGGCTGAAAACCTGGCGGGGGTCTGGGACCGCCGTAGGCCCCTACTGGGGTCCAGGGGCACCACCCTGTCAGGGTCAGGGGGCAGAGCCCCCTGAAGCTGAAGCTTTTTTTTTTTTTTTTAAAAATGAAATCAAAGGCCTAAAACTGCAAATAAACCCCTATTTCAGCTCTGTTAAGAAGAAGGGCAAATAAGCAACATTTCATGTTTTCAGTAATGAAAATAGGGATAATGGAACCACGACCGCCATAGTTCACAATCTTTCCACATGGAACACAAAATGCAGCACCTTTTTTGTCTAATTTGCGAAACACATCACCAACTCAAACATCGTCCACTTCCTGGTCTAGCCAGTCCCACCTCCAATCGTTTCTCATCCCTTCTTTTTGCCATGAAATCGCAGCGTACTCAACAAACTTCGCCATTTTAACGATGTCCAATGTTTGACACGCACAAAAAGACCGGATGTTGATTAACGGCGGAAGTGACTGGTTGACTCTTTTGAGAATAAGAGAGTTGCAAAATGTCCAAATGGGAACAGCATTGAACGAACGTTTATTTCAGGATTCTTTTTTTTTTTTTTTTTTTTTTTTTGCGGCGCAGATGAAAAAAAATGGGTGGAAAATCCGCCTTAGGTGCACGAATTTCAAGCCTGTGGACTGCTGTGACCTTTGCACCAGTACAGTTTGCTTTACTGAATACGCCACTGACTTAAGCTGCTATCTAGTTGCCCTTTTGATGGACCAGATCAACAGCCTTCAGTTTGAAATCGGTGTCGTAGGCCTGGATTCTTGACTTGAGCATTTCTGTTCTTGTAGTGCTGAGGAGTAACAGATAAGCATAAATATTTCTGGTATTGTTAATGGCGCTCTTTTTCTGCGTCACTCACGCATAAATCACCCCTTTAGTGAAAAGTGGTCAGATTTGATTTCTGCAAACACTGGTTCTCAGTTTGTCTGATAACTGTAGATCAGGAAAAGAAAACTATGGATTCAAGAAAATCCTTTAAACTACAGCCAGGGTAGCAGCCGTAGTGGTTAGAGGTTAGAGAAAATTACGGTACGACCCTCTAAACCAATCCACATTGATCAGGACATCAGAAACAGTCCTGGGATTTTTTTTTTTTCTTTTTTTTAAAGCATCCAGGAACTCTTTTAGCCTGTTTTCAAATCTGCACCACGCTATTTCATGGAAGACTGCTGGACCATCCGCACACTGACCTCTTTGAAGGACTGCATGAGGTTGGAGCCAGCCACAGACACGATGATGTCGATCTGGTGGATGACGAAGAGCGGCTCATCCTGCACTTGGAATGGGAAGAAGGCCAGGTTGTCTGCCACGTACACCTGCTCCCCCATCGTGATTTTCTGCAACTGCACACCAAACACTCTGCTGAACATCTCTGGACAGTACAGGCATGGTACTGAAGGAAAATCATTTTTCCCTGAAAATTTTCGGGGGTCCTGGGGGCCCCCTGAACCTGAAGGTTTTTCAGCAATTCTAGCCTGTAAAAAGCCTCTCCTTGAACTAATTCCAGTTCTTTATACTAAGCAATTTCTGCCATAAAATAAGCTCTCTTAGAATCACTTTATCAGTCATTCCTTCAACCCAAAGGAGACTTTAAACCCAAGTAATCACATAGCAAAAATGAGTACATATCTACATTGCTTTTAGGTGGCATACATTAAATCAAATTGTAAATGTTTTACTTACTATGCCAGTGAAGCACATGCACAGTGTACACACAGGAGACCCCTCATTTTGCACAACTTTGATCATAATGTCCAGCACCACCAACACAGCACAGCACAGCACAGTAGTGGTCTATTTCATGTCTTGAATTCCAGTTTTGTTTACTATGTCTGTTCAATTCTTTTATGATCTGTTTCCTCTACATAGTTACTCCTTTTACTTTTTACATCTATCTGAATACAGTACAAAATGAGTTAAGTTTTGTGTCTCTTTTTTATGTACAATTTATAAGTTATGTGTCTCTTCCAATATACAATTTTCAGTCCAAGCAATGTGAATGAGATGAAGACTACTTTTTGCCTGATTTCTCAGCCATCTGCTTCACGAACAGAGCCTGCTTTTTGTAATGTCCAAACCTCATTCTCTTTGCCTCCCATCTGTAATGTTTAGTGGCTTTTCTCTTTGAAGCCAGCCGAATGTGTTCCTTCTGGAAAATTTCAAACTTTTTTTTTCTTTCTTCTTTTTCTTTCTCCAAAAATGTGGTGGCAAGTCTCTCAACTTTTCCAAGCACGACGAAAACGTTTCATTTTCGTGGCTGCTGTTCAGCCAATCCCATCGCCATTTGTTTGCCACACCAGCATCAACATCTTCTGTCAGAGAATTTTGTGGAACTATGTCTGTACGTTTTGGCATTTTTATTTTTTCCTTCTTTTCTTTGATCTTGTTTAAATTCCATCACGTCGACCCAGAGCAGAAAGCAGTGGCGAATGTCACGAAAGCACATGCACGGAAGTAGTCCTGCTCAATGCTACTTCTCACGAGATGAAGGCTTGACGCGAATGACCTCAAACGAAGTAAAAGGGCCGGTCTCGTTGGGCGTGGCTTGCTTTTTAAAAATTTTCCCGCGGATTTCCGTGAATTCGCGGACATGTACCATGCCTGCAGTATCAGCTTGGCAGTTGCGTTTCTTCTGTGTGGTTATGTCAATCTATGGTATCAAATTTGAGTACCTACAATTTGTGAACAGCAGCAGTGGCTATCTAAATGTCAACTTTTCACACTGTAAGGAACAAATCTAAACAAGGCTGCATCCCCAAAAATCTTTTAGAACAGCCAGGTTGCTCATTTTCTTCACCTTAAACATAGGACTGATTCCAATGCCTTTTTATCTGTAACTTTCTTTTTTCTTTTCTTTGTTCTTTCTTGCCTTTTTTTTTTTTTTTTTGTTTTTCCCTCAACTGTGTTAAAGACATACTGAGTGCACTGTTCTTTGTTTCATTCATGTATGTAAAAAGTTGCTGATGAATGATGGGCATAAAACCAGTGATCACACACACAACAGAAAAATCACAAGCACTACATACCCCTGTGTCATCAAAGAGATTAAGCAGAGAGGTAAGCAGGCCTCGCCGATGGGAGCGATTGGAGCGTAGTACAGAGTAGAGGAAGCCATTGAAGGACTGGAACTGGCCCTCCTCTGTTTGGCGGAAGCCCCGGATAGGCTCCAGAGGGTTGGTTTTATGTAACACTTGCTGCAGACGATACGAGTTCTTGATGCCTTGGAGAGCTTTTCATCTGGGGAGGACATGGCAATGAATCAACATTTCTGACTTGGACTTTTTTCTCACACCTGCATTCCCTAAAATAATTAGAGCTATATACCTTGAAACTGCTTTTGGTCCACTTTTCCACAAGATGAACAGGAATGTTGAATTAGCCAGAATGGAAGAAAAACAATATAGCCAGAAAAATCATTCATGTCTGGCTCACCAGCATACTTTGGGAGAAATTCTTGCCTTCAAGCCAAAGTTTGTAAAATTGTTTTCATGTTCAACTTATTTGTCATACCCCCCCCCCCCCCCCCCCCCCCCCCCCAAAAACTTGTGCATAGAATATATAAAGGGTAAAAGGTCTGTGTACTACATGACTGCTATTTGGACAGACACAAATGATTTCTAATTACTATTTGACAGATGGGTACCTTGCCATGCCACAGGATAATCAGAAAAGGAGTGAAAGAAAGAAAAATATGTGTGAGTGTGTGAGTGTGTGTGTGTGTGTGTGAGAGAGAGAGAGAGAGAGAGAGAGAGAGAGAGAGAGAGAGAGAGAGAGAGAGAGATTGATTGATTCACTGATGATTACTAACATGAGTAAAACCAGGATATTTTTTCTCTATCTCCTCCAACTGTTGGTCTGCCTTGATGCGAATCACAGTCTCTGGATCAGTGCTCATACAGATCAGGTAAGGCATACACTGCAACAAAGTATACATTACTTATGAGGTTAGAGACACACACAGATACCGCCTGCAATTCTTACTGCAAAGAACACAATTGTGGGGACATACTGTAAAAAGATGAATTGAGAAACAACTGGTAGACATCCACTGAAACAAACATACTTTATACCAATACATCCTCATGTTGAAGTACCCCAAGACAGATCAGGAAAGGAATATTAAACACAGTACACTGTCAATCAGGGGAAGAACAAATATATAAACCCTGACATAATGACTGGCTGCATAACATTCCAGTCTGGCATGTTTTCGCTGTTCAGATGGTTTCAAGGTTGCTTTACTCAAATTATAACTGTGGACAGGCACTTTAAAGGGGCACACACTTACAGAAATACAATTTCAAATTCAGATTTTGTTGCATTTGATTATTCATTAACCCTCTTCAGTATGCATTTACCTGCATTTAGTTCGCCAAAAAACCTACGGCATGAGAAGTAACTCCGTAATTTGAACATGGTTACCCAATTTAAAAATTAATTTAAAAGACAGGAAAGGAAATAATGAAATCAAAATAATTTTTAGAGAATTCCTCAAATATATATGTTGCTATATCGTAAGTTTGAGGAATGTCACATGATCCATTTACTCGGGGGGAAAAAAGAAATCTTCTTCTTCAGAACTTTCTTCTGAATCGTTGTTCATCGTATCTGGAACCTCATAACAGTCGAAATCTTGGTCACCCTAAGCTTGATCACCCAGCACTTTCACTAAGTCTTATGCGTAAATCCTACAAATCACAGAATCTTCATCACTAATCCCGTCATAGAATGGCAGAAATCAAGGTTAGCATGGTGAAAAACAGCATTTTGCCCACAAAACTTTAAAAAATTCATAACTTGAGACTACGGCACGTATCGACTTGTGTTTTTTTGCAAAACGGAAGTGAATGGCTACAGGAAGAACGAAGTCACATTCTCACGAGACTTCCTTTTCTACGAGAAACCTGGTGGTGCCCATTGTTGCCACGTGTTTTACTGGGCGCTGGCAGGCGCTCAGCTTTTTGGCAGTGTGATGTCCGGTCGGGCGCTAGCGGGCGCAAGCTTGTCAAGCGAGTTAACGGATGGTTCCTAAATAGACTCTGAACACATCTTTCATCAAAACTTCTTATTCAGACAGATTTCATTATTCCATTTGTGAAATAAAAAACTTGAATGGAATACAAGTGTCTTTTTCAAATGAGGAGAGAGGTAATCTGTCAAGGAATTGACACATCCCTTTTTCATATAAACATGGAAGTAATCTGTCTAGAACTTCAGACTTCCCTTTTCAAATGAAAGTGGAAGTTATCTGTCAAGGACCTGACACGCCTTTCTTTTTCAATTGATGGAGGTGACCTGAACACTTAGCACTTTTGTTTTCCAAGTTTACAGGACCCCTACTTTTCACATTACCTGTTTGTTTTTCTAACACATGATCACATTCTCCCTCTATCCAAAGTTAAGGTAACTTCAGTAACATGATAGAAATGAATAACTCAAACAGAGAAACAGGTTTCACAGAAGGTGATGGATTTCCACTCAAATCAATCTGAACATTGGACAGAAAGATATCATCAAAGCATCATTATACCTATGAAGTTGTGAACTGAGCAAGGTCCCTAAACTACAAGTTTACCATGTTTTATTTACACCCAGAGCCTTGACAAGAAGAGAAGGCTACATGGAAAATCTAAACACACACACACACACAAACACCTGTTCTCCAGAGCCACCCTATCCTACTGTATCCAAACCAGGCAGATACAAGGGAGACAAGAACGTGCAGACTGACCTGGACGGGATGGACGAGGCCCTGACGTAGGATAAGCTGTACAACGTTGAGAGCCGTGATCCGCACCTGAGAGTGGTCGTGGTAGAAGGCCTCCAGCACCTGTTTCAGGTACAGCTGCACCACTGTGCTGGCCATGCTGTGAACATAAACACACTGACTCACTGGAACCTCTCTTCCAGCCTTTCACCCTGCAGTGTATGCTACTGACAATCTCTTTCTAGTACACAAATCTTCACTTTTTAATCATACGCTACTGAGAACCTTTTTCCAGTACACAAATCTTCACTTTTTAATCCTACATGTTACTGAGAATCTTTTTCCAGTACACAAACCTTCACTTTTTAATCCTACATGTTACTGAGAATCTTTTTCCAGTACACAAATCTTCACTTCTTTTTAATCATACATGTTACAGAGAATCTTTTTCCAGTAAACAAAATCTTCGCTTTTTAACCATACATGTTACTGAGAATCTTCTTCCACTGCACAATCTTCTCTTTTTAACCATACATGTTACTGAGAATCTTTTTCCACTACACAAATCTTCATTTTTTTAACCATACATGTTACTGAGAATCTTTTTCCAGTACACAAATCTTCACTTTTTAACCATACACAGGCCATAGCTGAGTATGCCAACATTAGCACCATTCTTCTGTTGGTTTTTAACCTTGGCTACCAGGGAAAGCTTCATTCGCAGTGGCTATATACTAGCCAGAGCTTAATGCATACTGGAAAATCCCTTCTAGGCCTAGGCAACAGGCAACAAGCTGTGGTGGGTGTAAATACATGTTGAGGATTTCATGATGGCCAGCTGCAGCAGGAAAACAAGCAATTAGTTTTTTTTTTTCTTCTTAAACAGAAGGGAGTTTGCACTCTGTAATACATCTAACAAAGACAAAAAAATTCCTGTATGCACTTTTCTGAATTGAAGGAGTATTGCCTGTGGATAATCAACTTGATGATTGTGGACACTCTACGGAAAGAAAGGAGACCTTTTTTTTTTCTTCCAGATTTCACAGTATATTTACTGCTCCCTCACTGGTATAACTGCACTCCTCTGTGCCAGCCATGTTGAGCATAGCAACATACTGGAGTCCTATCAACTCATTTCAAAGTTAGTTATTGACCATCCTAAATTTAGAGTGATGCAAAACACTTCAGCAACACATTATCATTTCCTCCAATATAGTTACTACATTTTGCTGGTTTGTTCTTGATTTCTTGCGCACGTGTTACACTATCCATATTCTTGCCATGTTCACATACATAAAACTTGGCGAACTTGGCTATGAGAAAACTGAAGAAGCCTAATCTCTGATTCAGCATCTTCTCATCTAAAATTCACTTGTCAGTCTTAATCTCATTTGTGTTGAAGATGAAGCAGATATAAAGGAACAAAGCTGTCTCAGATGAGGATTGCTCAAGATTCGTCTGGGCCAAGTTCAGCCTGTTCACACATAACACAACTTTTGCACAGTATGTGAACTGTGCAGGAACACTGTAACTATTAACACAGCTGTCTTCCCCAGGCATGCAATGCATTGTGTTCCTTGAAAAGGACTTCTGACATGACTGTCCACCAACCACTGTAACAATTTAAGGAAAGGAGGCTCACCCTTAGCCTGAAAGTTCTCCCGAACTACACCACTGATCTGCCTGTCAAAAGGTTGTCCACCATGTAGGTGGGTACAACTGCACCAGGATGCTTTGCACTGCCACATCTGCCTATAATACACTGGGTACAGTTGTACCATTGGGCCAGTCATACTCATCTTTGATACTGTCTGCACAACCAACATGGGGAGTTTGTATTATACTCCCTGTTTGGCTAATACACTTACCATGTCAGACCATAGCATTCAACGGCAGTTAGTTAGCTCTGCCAGGCTGAATTTTTGTGGCCAATGCAGTAATAAGACTGTCACATGACACCCACTCTACTTCCGCCATAGGAAGAAAGCCGGTAGCCGCTTCCTGTTCCTCATTCATCGAGGCCTGTGCGCAAGGTAACCGTGAGAAGCCTGGCGCTAGAGGGGAAGATATGGCGGGCATTAGAGTCTGACATGGTAAGTATACTAGCCAAACAGGGAGTATAATACAAACTCCCCATTTTAGCGTCATATACTATACCATGTCAGACCATAGCAGAATTTAAAGGAATTGGAGGAGGGCTGAGTGCCCTAATGGTTCTTGGGGTTAGAGGCCGGAACCGATATAGCTGCATTAGCCGCCACAAAAGAGATCCCTTTAGAACCATCAGCCCTAGTCATGCGGATATCCCTTAAGTAAAAGTTTATGAAGGGATTTTCCGAATGCCAGTAGGCTGCCTCCAGTAGATAGCGCAAGGGGACAGAGTGCTGGAACGCTGCGGAAGTGGCCAGCGCTCTGACCTCGTGAGCTCGAGGAGATAAGATGGGAAGATCCTTGTACGCCTGGGCGTAGGCAGATCTGACCGTCTTGCAAAGCCATCTAGAGATAGTGCCAGCCGAGATGTCTTTATTACTACTGGGGTTCATAGAAATGAGGAGACGTCTCTGGAAGGAGTGCCTGAGGCATGAGCGTTCCCAGTGGTATCTCAGACACCTAGAAGGGCACAGGTCCATGTCCCCCTTGCTTTCCCCTCTTCCCAGGATATCCACTAGTGAGCGGATGACAAGGGAGGTAGGTAGAGGCCGTGCCCGGTTCCTCATTCTTAGCTAAGAATTCAGGAAGAAACTTTAGAGAGACAGAGCCGTCCCTGTGGAAAGCAATGTCTCTGGAGTCCCCGCTGAGGGCATGAATTTCACTTCCCCTTTTGGCCGAAGCCAGGGCGAGGAGAAATGTGGTCTTCAGCGAAACAAGGTCAAAGGGAAGGGTGGCGATAGGCTCGAAAGGGGGTTTTCTGAGAGCATCAGGACAATAAAGAGGTCCCAAAGGGGGATGCGCCTAGGGGACTGGGAGTCACGTAGAGCCACCCCCCTAGAAATCTCTCTGAGGAGGAAGTCTTCTCAAAGGAGGGTCCGCCAAGATGGTGAATAGTGGGGCAGACAGCTGACCTGTAGCCCCAGATGGAGCTAGCAGAGAGCTTAAGCGAAGAGGATAGGTGAGATAGGAAGTTGCCTATCTGGATACTGGAAGGGCGATTATGGGGAACAGAGTTGTCTGAGCACCAGGAGACCCATCTCTCCCATCGGTAATGGTAGAGGGACTCAAGTGCTGGCTCTGCGCAAGGCTGTCGCTAGATCCCCATTGAGGCCCCCGCCCCAGCGTGTATGTCTAGGACAGACTGGGATCTGTCCGTCTGGGAGGTAGGGGCAGATGCTCACAACTGGGTTGGCACAGTAGCCAGGCGTTAAAGCAGAGCATCTGGGGGTTGGAGTGAGGGCGACCTGAGCGAGGCTGTCTGAGCATGTCCCATCAAGTCTTAAACTGGAGGGGGGAACATGGGAGAGGGACTTGAGGTCCGGAAACCAGGACTGGGTCGGCCACCACGGGGTTATGAGGATGAGCCGGGGTCTTCACAGCCTCGCCTTCCTGATCACCTTGTGGAGGATCGTGAAGGGAGGGAAAGCGTATGATATGAAGCCCGACCAGGGAAGGGAGAGAGCGTCGACTGCATATGCTTGGGGATCGGGGACACAGAGAGACATACACTGGCAGATGATGGTTGAATTGGGTGGCAAAGAGGTCGACCATGGGCCTGATCCAATGTTCCCACACCGAGGTTGGGTTAGCCTGCTGAGGGTCCATTCCGTGTGAAGCAGGGACCTGGACTGGCTGAGGGAGTCTGCCAGAATATTGTGAGTCCCTGTTATGTGTCTTGTGCGGAGGGTGCTTCCCCGTGTGTGTCACCAGCGGAGGAGGGCGTCTGTCCGGAGGGAGAGGCTGAGGGAGCGAGCCCCCACCCCATTGTTGACAGAGCAAGCCACTGAATTGTTGTCCGTGAGCAGGAGAACAAGTCGGCGCGAGACTTGGGGTTGGAGCAGAGGAGGGCAAGCCTGACCGCTTCCAATTCCAGGACGTTGATGTGGAGATGGGCAGTCTGTGCGTCCTACACTCCCGAGGCACGACTGTTCTCCAAAGTGGGCGCCCCAGCCCGAGTTGGAAGCGTCTGTGTAGAGTTCCAGCGGCTGGGTTGGGAGGGAGATGGGAACCCCCGGGGTCAGTGTGGAGGGGTTGAGCCACTCTTCCGTATCCCATTGGAACCAAGGCCTGAAGGGAATGGTCTGATCCCAGCGGTCGGAGCTCTGAGACCCAGGACGACGGAACTCACTTAGGAGTTGGAGCTTGGGAACCCGGCCTAGGGGAAGGAGGGACGAGAGGGACTCCATCATCAGGAGGGAGATCGGCGGAGGCGGGAGATGAGGTCCACTATGCAGGCGGATCTCTCTGGGGTTGGGGAGACCTGCATGGAGATTTGTCGAAACTCATGCCCAGAAAGGAGAACTGCTGACTGGGGAAGTTTGCACTTGCTGGGGTTGGTGACAAACCCTAGTATGGAACAGAGGCGCAGAAGATGGTTGGTGTGGGATTGGCACTGGGCCCGGGAGGGAGCCAGTCGTCTAGGTACACCAGGAGGCGAATGTCCTGTCTGGCGATGGAGGCCATCTCCTTGACCACCTTTGTGAAAAGGAGGGTGCCAGGGAGAGCTGAAGGGGAGTGCCTTGAACTGGAGCACCCGACCCTGCCAGACGAACCGAAGGTATCGTCTGTGGGATGGGTGTATGAGGATCTGAAAGTAAGCGTTCTCAGATCTATCGAGGTAGCCCAATCCTGATGGTGGATGGAGTCTCTGATCTGAATCGGAGTGTCCATCTTGAATTGGTGGCTCTGAGGAACTTGTTGAGGGGAGAGAGGTTGAGGATGGGCCTCCATCCTCCTGATGGTTTGGGGATGACAAAGAGGTGGGAGTAAAACTCTGGGTTGGGATGGGAAATATCATGATGGCCCCTTTTTGGAGGAGTTCTTCGACTTCCCGGTGAAGCGCCTCTGCTTGGCCCGGGAGGGTTCGCTGGGGGAGGGAGGGGAAGAATGCATTAGAGGGGGACGTTCGTGGGCCCAAGGCAGGCGGAAACCCCTCCTGTAAAACCGCCACTATCCATGGGCTGAGCCCATACGTCTCCACTGGCGGGCATGCCGGGATAAGCTGCCCACCAGAGGGGCTGAGGGGCCTGGGTGGGGGGGGGGGAGGGGAGGTGAGTGGGCGGATATAGGGGGTAGCGATAGGGGTTCTCCCAGTTCCAGTTCTCCCGTAGGCAAGTCCTCCAGTCACTTCCGAGGCCGTGTCTGCTGGCCGACCTGAAAATTCTGCTGGGGAAGTTTCGGCTTCGGCCTAGAGGAGGTATTAGGGCACTTGGTGGGCCCTGTGGCGCGAGATGGGGCCTGCTTGGAATAGGGCTGGGGTCTGGCAAGGGGAGTGGAGGAACGAAAGGACGACGGTGAAGATGACGAGGGGGCCGCCTGGCCGCAAATGATGCTGCCTGCTTATGTTCTTTGACCGAGTGGGAAATGACAGCAGTCGAATAGTCACCGAAGAGCGACTGCTCCTGACCCGGGATGCACCGCAAGGCCACCTTAAGCGCTGGGGAGAGATTAGCCTGTGACAGCATGGCATCTCTACAGGCCAGAAGCCAATTGTAGTGGCTCCTGGCTGCACTGTCTGCCGCAGCCGAAAGGTGATGAGATATATCTTGTTAATCAGGAGTTGCATCAGGGGGTCGCCGAACAGGCGAGATGCTGTCTCCTGGTGTGTCTTAGAATCGTGTGCGTCTGAGGACACTGAGACAGCGCCGGCCAGAGCTCCTCCACCCACTGCAAGAGCATGCCGAGAAAGACATGTCCAGCAGTGGCGTGCAGGATCCCCGTTCTGGCTATACGTCCCACTCCGTCAGGTTCTTGACAGAGATCGTGGCGGAGTTAGAAGGGGGGGCCAGATGGGGAATCAGCCAGCAGTCTACCGGGGAAATAGCAATATCCCTGGTCACCAGAATGTCAGAGAACAGGGAGGAGATGTGGGCCTTGCTGAGGGTACCTGAGGAAAGTTCTACAGGAGCCGCATTTGGGGCCGACAGGATTCATTCTCTGGCAGCCTGTGCACCCCTGACTAGGGTTGCCGAACACTCCCAAATAGAGTTAAGGATCTGAGGTGCGACGATTCTGGGGCGAGATCGCTGGGCTGGGGATGGGTGGGGGGCCGGCGTACTTAGTGGGGAAAAAGAACTTGTCCAAGGGTAGAGGCTCCCTCACAACAAGCTCTGGGCGCCACCGCTCAAGGGTGGACACGTCGCAAGATGAGGCGAAGGATTCCTCTACCTCATCCTCTGGAGAATTGGGTTCCTAGAGAGGTTGCGCTGAACCTTCCCCAGGAGGCAACTGCAGGGGCGCATGAGGGTCCCGCCCTAGCTTGGTAGGGGAGGATGCGAGGGTGGGTCCCTTGTGGCTCCAAGATTGACGGCCGGACTATGGGAGGGAAGCCGTCCTGCCAATCGGACAGTGCCCGAGAGGGAGGGAGACCAGGTTGAACCAGCGTGAGGAGGCTGGATGCCACATACGACCGTGGAGCTGATTCTGTTGGTCTGATCTGAGCCACAGATCCCGCTCGGGGGCATAGAGCCACTGGTCCCAAGGGATGATGAGGCAGGCTGTGGAGGCCCTGGGGCAGGATTTCTTTGGGGGCCAGGGTAACCTGAGACACCAGGGGGGGGGGGAGTAGCAAGAGCGTGGCCTGTCATACTCCCCCCCGGAGAGTGCACTGCCTCATACACCTCCCTGGTGGTGGGATCCATGGTGGCCCCTGTGTAATGGTACCTGAGCCCCCTATCCACACGGATTGGAGTGGCTGTGGTGACGTGGTCACCACCTGGGTGGGATCGTGTAGGTTACCTGTGGTCCCGCTGGTCGATCCTCCCCCCAGAGGAACGGGACCGCGGATGTTGCCCAAGTGGGGAGCAGAAGAAGTCCACTCCCCAACGTCCTGTACCCCTAGAGGAAAGTGCGACAGTCGATCGGGGTGGGTTGACCGTCGGGGGTCTGAGCGACACAGGTCCGGGCATAGCGGTGCCTGTGGCCGAGACCCGGAGTCATGGCCAGTTTGGGGGTCCCAGGGACTGACCATAAGTCTGCCACTGGAGTACAGACGCTCCTCGTGCAGTAGTGGTGGCTGCACTTGTGCACGGTGGAGGAGAGCGTCATGAGCCTGCATGCTGTTAGTGTGGGGAAGGCTAACGACACGAGGCTCATATAGGAGTGACGGGCGATGATTCCGGGCGCATCCTGTCACCCGTGCTGGTCCGCACCTCAGCAAAATTCCCCGGGGGCTGAGGGTCGCGTGACTCTGCATGATAGCAAGAGGTCTCACCATGCATTGGAAGGGAAGAAGGCAAGCTGGCAGGTAAGTGGGGGGGAGGAGGAAGAATTCTTAAAACGGGGCTTCCCTTTTACGGGAGCCTTGCCTTTGGATTCCTGGGGATATTAAAGGAAAGGCATTTGGAACTGGTGGCAGCTTGCCTTTTGGCCTTCGGGCGCAGTGATCGTGTGTCCGCCAGTTGAATAGAGGAGGTATCAAAATGATGGTCACGCGTCCCCTCCACGGAACCCCCTCTACGGCCTTTCGTTCTTCTGTAGCAAGAACAGACTGCTCCAAGGAATTGGCACGCGGGTCCTCTGGGGCAATGAGCGACTTCTGAACGGCGAAGTGGCTCGACCTGTCGTCGGTGTCCTTCACCATGCTGGGCTATGGTGGCAGAGCAAACATAGAACACACGACCACAAAGTGGAGACAAGTCGGTCGATCGAGAGAGATTGTAAAGAAACTCGACTGACCTTGTACACAACACTGATGATACTAGATCGAGAGATCGTAAAGAAACTTGATCGACAGTAATAGGGGATAAAGAAATCGAAGGAAAACTCGATCAACCTGTATTAGTAACAATAATATGAAGTGCTCGATCGTGAGATCGAGAGAAACTCGATCAACCTGTACTAGTACAATGAAAATAAGGTGCTCATAACAGTGGAGGGGAAACCTCTGTACCACTAAACCCAGGTACGACGTACGTGGATGGCCACGAGGTGAGGCAAGATGGCAGAAAAGACGACCGGCGAGGAGAGAACAAGATAGCGGCCCGAAAGACCGGGCGAGTGTTAGATCGCCGAAGTGAATTTACCGGGAGGAGCGCGAGAGTGTATGAACTAACGCGCGGAAAAGGGAGACTGAATGGAAACCGGTAGAAAAGAATGGATGAGCCGTGGATGCGTTCCCACACCGGAGTGTAAGTACCGAATTTGAGAAATGGCACTGAAAAACAAAGTCATGAGAGCAATCACGACGAGCGTGAAAATAAAATAAAAGCACACCAGCTGTAAGCCTTACATGGCAATAGTACCCAGGGTTTAGTGCAAGCCACAACTGAACAAGTAAGAAGCAAACACACAAGCAATCTTTACACAAAGCAGAAGTATAGGCGAGACAGAGCACAAGACTTATCTTGCTTAGGCTGCAGGCCGAAGATGAATGAGGAACAGGAAGTGGCCACCGGCTTTCTTCCTATGGTGGAAGTAGGCTGGGCGTCACGTGACAGTCCTATTACTGCATTAGCCACAAAAATTCGGCCTGGCAGAGCTAACTAACTGCCGTTGAATGCCATGGTCTGACATGGTAAAGTATATGACGCCAACCATGTGTAACTGCCACTCTTGGAAAACCAAAATGCTTCACCACATGAAGAATACCCTATGCTTCATTTGTTTGCTGACCATTCCAGGGAAGAAATATTTCCTACATATTTCAGGTAAAAGAACAAAGAAAGACACAAGCAGTATATGTAACTGTGAACACATAAAATGGTTAAAAATGTAAGCAAGCTCTTACTGTGGATTTCAGAATGGTTGCAAACACACTCATGCAGTCTACACTTCTCTTGAGGATGTCACAGTCAAATGTTTGCAGCACTGTTGGCCAGTACACTGTCTACAACTGTGCTAAATGGACATTTCTCTTATTACTGTTGCACTTGAAAATAGCTGGGGAAAAAACCACCACCACCAAACAAATCTTTTGTTGTCATTGTTTGAATCTACATGCTTTGCATTTGCTTCAGCAGATGCTTCATCTTACCACTTAAGCCTTCCCAAATAACCTACGATAGAATGAAATGGAAGATCAACCTCAACAAGTGGACAGATAGTTAACTTGTAATGGCAAATGAGCAGAGCCAAAGTATGGGGAGTTTGTATTATACTCCCTGTTTGGCTAGTATACTTACCATGTCAGACCATAGCATTCTACGGCAGTTACTCAGCTCTGCCAGGCCGAATTTTTTTGTGGCTAATGCAGTAATAGACAGTCACGTGACACCCACCCTACTTCCGCCATAGGAAGAAAGCCGGTAGCCGCTCCTGTTCCTCATTCAGCAAGGCCTGCACGCAAGGTAATCCCGAGAACCTTGGCACTAGAGGGGAAGGTAGGGCGGGCATCAGAGTCTGACATGGTAAGTATACTAGCCAAACAGGGAGTATAATACAAACTCCCCATTTGGCGTCATATACTATACCATGTAAGACCACAGCAGAATTTAAAGGAATCAGAGGAGGGCCGAGTGCCCTAGTGGTTCTTGGGGTTAACTGAAATAGCTGCATCAGCCGCCACAAAGGAGATCCCAGTAGAACCATCAGCCCTGGACAAGCGGATATCCCTTAACTAAAAAGTTTAGAAATGGATTTAACAACACCAGTAGGCTGCCTCCCAGCAGATGGCACAGGTGGACAGGCTGGGGAAGGACTAGTGTACCTCATCCTCAGACTGGGGAATCAGGTTCCTGGAGAGGTTGCGCAGAACCTTCTGCAGGACGCAACAGCAGGGGTGCGTGGGGGTCCTGCCCTAGCTGGGTTGTGGGGGAATGTGAGGGCAGGTCCCTGGTGGTTCCATAATCGGCGGCAGACTTGGGGGAAAGCCGATCGGACAGCGCGCCGAAAGGGAGAGAGACTGAGGTCGATCCAGCTGAGGAGGATGGATGCCACATACGACCGTGGAGCTGGTCATAAGTAAGCCACTGGTCCCTCTCAGGGGCATAGAGCCACCAGTCCCCGAGGAAGACAGCAGGCTGTGGCAGCCCTAGGGCAGGGTTTCCTCGGAGGCCAGGGTAACCCGAGACACCAGAGGGGGTTATCGAGAGAGCGTGTTCTCTCATACCCGCCCCGAGGGAGTGCACTGCCTCCTGCACCTCCCCAGTGTGATCTGTGCCGGCCCCCTGTGTAACAGGGACGGTGGGTGGCATGGTAACCGAGCCCCCTGCCCGCATGACTGCGGATTGGGATGGCTGCAGTGACGTGTCCACCACCAAGTTCGGATCGGGTAGGTTAGGTTACCCATGGTCCCGCTGGTCATCCTCCCCCCCCGGAGGAACGGGACCGCGGACGTTGCCCAAGTAGGGAGCGAAGTAAGTCTGCTCCCCAATGTCCTGTACCCCTAGGGGAAAATGTGACAGTCGATCGGGGTGGGTCGACCGTTGGGGGTCTGGGCGACAGATCCGACCGAGTTGATGCCTGCGGCCGAGACCCCGAGTTATGGTCAGTGGGGGGGTCCCACTAAAGACTGGCCATAACTCCTCCGGAGTGTTGACGCTCCTCATGCCTGAGTGGTGGCTGCACTCGAGCACGGTTGGGGGAGAGCGTCATGAGTCCGCGTGTCAATTTCTGGGGGGGGGGGGGGGGGGGGGGGGAGGGAGGGACTACTGACCTGCAGCTCATCAAGGCGAGTGACAGGTGGTGATTCCAGCCCCGACCCGTAACTTGTGCTGGTCCGCGTCTCGGAAAAGTTCCCCGGGGGCCGAGGGTTGCGTGACGCAGCATGATAGAGAGAGAAGTCTCAATGTGCGTCGGAAGGGTAGAAGGCAAGCTGGTCGACGAAGACAGGGGAGAGGGAGAATTTCAATGAGATTTGACTTGGCTTTGCCCTTTTAGGGGAGCTTGCCCTTTAGATTTTCAGGGCAGGCCGAAAGAAGGGCCTTGAGTAATGACGGCCCCTTGCCTTGTAGCCTTCGGACGCAGCGATCGTGTGTCCGCTGGTCGGATAGAGGAGGAATGGTCACGCGTCCCCTCCGCGGAATAGTCTTCTCCTTCTACCCTGGCTGTACGTTCTTCCATAGCAAGAACGGATTGATCTGTATTGGAATCAACACGCGGGCTCTCCGGGAATGTGAGCAACCTCTGGAAGGCGAAGTCACTTGGCCCGTCAGTGTTCTTCACATGTTGGGCAATGGTGGCAGAGCAAACGCGGAGCACATGACCACAAAGAGAAGACAAGTCATTTGATCGAGAGAATGTTAATTAAACTCGATCGACTGTGTGGAACTGTACTGATATAAATATCAACGGTAATAACAGAGTCGTGTGCCGTGCAGGGGAATTGAGAAATCGACTGAAAACTCGATCTACCTGTACCCAGTACTGATACTGAAAAATGCTGAGTCAAGCTAGGTCGAAATCTCGATCAGCGTGTAGTAGTACAATAAACTTCGTACACTGATCTTGATCAGAGTGTACTAGTACGATAAACTTTGTACACTAAACCCAGTATGAGTACGATAAACTTCGTACACTAAACCAGTATGTTGTACGAGGCCGGTGAGGCGATAAGGTGGGAAACACGACTGGCAAGGGAGAAAGATGGCGGCCGAGGATCGGCGAGTGTTCGATCGTCAAGTTGAAAATACTGGGGCGTGAGCGAAGGAAATAATGCACAGAAAATGCCGTGAGAAGAGGGGATGAAATTTGTTATTGAGGGGCAACGGCAAAACTGAGACAGTGCCGATGTAACTTGCACTGACAAGAAAAAATCGCGAGAGTGACACGACGATCGCACAAAGTCGCGAGAAGCAACACGACGATCGCACAAAGTCACAATGAGCATGAAAGAAAGAGATTATTGAAATCCTACCCACCAAGTGCCTCACATGGCAAGTGTACTTATGGTTTAGCGCAAGCCACAATTGAACAAGTAAAGAAGCAAAACACAAGCAATCTTTAAACAAAGGCAGAGGTATATGCGAGACAGAGCACAAGACTCATCTTGCTTGGGCGACAGGCCGTAGATGAACGAGGAACAGGAAGCGGCCACTGGCTTTCTTCCTATGGCGGAAGTAGGGTGGGCGTCATGTGACTATTACTGCATTAGCCACAAAAAATTCGGCCTGGCAGAGCTGACTAACTGCTGTAGAATGCTATGGTCTGACATGGTAAAGTATTTGACGCCAATAAAGGGTTAAGATGAAATTGTTCAACTCTGTCCTGTTGTTCGTAACTTGATAAAGTGAAGACAGGTATGTAGGTAATGTTGCTTATAGCCCAGCTGACCGCAAAGGGCCATATCAGGGCTGTCACCACGTTAAAATCAGTTCACAAATCATCCAAAAAATCCCCCACAAAACTTCACACACATATCTTTAATTTAAAATATATCTAAAAACGTAAAAGAAAAAAAAACTTTGTTAAAAATCTTTCTTCCGTGAAGAGAACTATGACACAGAGAGAGAAATCCAGTCATCTGCTGTGTTTGTCTCTGGCATGGAAGTGTAAGAACCAGTCTTCTGATCAGAGTGAAGATACCAGACAGCCACACTGGCCTGGTGAATTTTTCACAGAACCAGTCTTCTGATCCGAGTGAAGACACCAGACAACCACACTGGCCGGGTGAATTTTTCACTGCACTGACAGTTTCTATACTCACCCTGATTGCACATCTCCCATTTCTTTCAAGTCTTCTTGCTTTGCATGTTTCTTCCCTGAAACAAACAGTGACCACAGCTGTCACAATACAAGCACACAATGAAGATTTTACAATTTTTTTTTTTTTTTTTTTTTAAATCTGCAGCAATATTCTATGTTTGGGGGTTGTACTTCTATCTCTGCTTTTAAAACTTGATTTTTCTTAAAAACAAAACTTCTTAACCATATAAATGTGGAAAACTGAAAATTACATAAAACTTTACTAATTTTTTTCTCTTCTTTCTGCATCACCATTCTGACTATAGATATTCAAATGACTGCTGCTGTGATGTCAGTTTTCATGACAGCCTTCCCAACCAACACTGGTCAGGATCAAAAGCTCTACTTCTCCAGCTGCCCACCTTCTACCACTACCTGACAACTGCTGTCTTCCCTTCCCTAGCTGCTCTCCCTCACTTACACTCTGCATCAGACTTGGCCATGGCGATTTCCTCCTCCACCAAGTACAGCTGCAGGTTCTTCAGCACCTGGCACCTCAGCTTGATGGGGGCGTTGTCGTTGGTCAGGAAGTCATGATACATCTCCTTCAGCAGCTTGCCCAACATGTACTCATAGTGCCGACACAGGAAGAACCCTGCAATGACATGCCCAGAACCTTTGTCAGCAGTGTCTTTGAATAAGTGAAAGAAAAAAATTACATCATGGTGGTGTGTATGTGTGCTCACATTTTATGTAGTTTACAAAAGAAAAAAAAAAAAGCATGTAAAAGACATTTTCCAATTCATATGTCTGAGTAAGCGCAGTGTGTGTGTGTGTGCACGTGTGTTCATGCACAAGCACAGTGTGAGAGCATGTGCACAGGCAAGTATGCACCTGTGTGCAGACACATGATTGCTTTCTACGGGGACAAAGCTGATTTATTTTCATGATAACATGACAGTGAAGAAAGACATAAAAAGGCAACAATGTAACATAAGAAAGAGAGAAAGTCAAGAGTGCAAAATAAAATAGAGAGGAAGATACAAGTGTAACTTTAAAAAAAAAAAAAAAAAAAAAAAAAAAAAAAGAAAAAAAAAGAGAGAGAGAAATCGAGTTGTCAATTGCTTCCTGTGAACAGACAGATGGACAATGAGCTAAATAGTTAAGAGACACCGGCTGCTGCCGTAGCGAAGTGGTTAGCATCGCGGACTCCCGGATGGGAGGTCATGGGTTCGAATCCCATCAGAGTCATGTGGGTTTTTTCTGCCCTGACCGGCTCCTACCCAGAGTTGAGTTTGCTGCAGACTCAGTTGGGAAGACTGGGACCACACAGTCAAGTTTCATCCACTTGATGGATGCGTTTCTGAGAGTGTTGCTCAAATTTCCTGACCAACACTGCAGGTGCCTGTATCTCTCGGGCCTGGTTGATGCCGGGATATATTATGAAAGGAAGCGTAGAGTACAGCCCTGTGATGTAGTCTCAGACCGAAATGGAATTCCATAGCATCATCTTAATCATCCCCATTCCCATCGATCAGCATAAAAAAAAAGTCTCAAATTCTGTGGCCCTTCATGCCCTGCTCTCATGGTGACCTCAATTTTGATGTCCTCTCCACGTCTGTGGCCTTGGTTTGGTTCCGTCAGGGTCACCGGTATCAGTGAGTCCATGGGGGCTGTCGTTGGACGGACGTGGTGGCGCCCTCCGGGGGGAGAGCTCACTCACGCTGGCTCCGCGACTAAGCAATTATTGTCGTCAATAGGGGGCTTAGTAGGTGGTGTCCTGCATATGTTAGATCAGAACAGGCGCCACTGAACACCACTGAAGTGACTCGGCAGCAGTGCAATGTCTCCTCCGTGGGTTGCCTCTTGACGACTTGACACTGACTGCTTCCTGTGGATTGCCGGTGCCGGGGGCTGCAGCAGGGCCGACCGGGCTGTGGCTGTGGACGGGGTGTCGGAATGAGCAGCGTGGGTGCACTGCCTCTGAGGTGGTGCAGAGGTTGGGACAGCAAAAAAAAAAATAAATAAACAGAAGAAAAAAAAAAGTTAAGAGACTGACCAAGGGCAGTGAGGGCCTTGTGCTGGACATCCTCCTCCTCATGATGAATGAAGTAGTACAGGACATCGAACACCTTTTGACGAAACACATACCTGTCAACAACAATGAATCAAGCATTATAGGACACTGAACACCTTTTGATGAACACATATCTGTCATCAACAATGAAGTATTATATGGCATGAAACACCCTTTGACAAATACATACCTGTCAACAAGTGAAGAAATACAAGACATTTAACACATTTTGCTGACCACAAACTGTCAACAACTATGCATGACATAGCACAGGAGAACAGACATTTTTTCTAAACCTTTCAAAACAATGAATTCAGTATAAGTCATCAAATACTTTTTGACAAACACACACCTGACAACAATGATGCAGCTGATACCAACACAAAACAATTTTCAATGAGTACACCTGTTAACAATGAAGAACAGCATATCAACATACATTGTCAACAACAGTGAAGTAAATGTGACACAACAAACACATCTGACAAACACATACCTGTTACCACCAATAAATCATAACACTAAAAACACACCTGTCAACAACAGTCTGAACGCTGTTGTGTAAAGATCTGCAGTTGGACACCTGAAACCGTTTCTATCACACTTAAAGACAAAAAAACTCAATGTACACCATCTAGTCAGTTCACCTTGGCCTCGCCCATCTCCTTGGAGTCAAAGTCAAAGTGCCTGGTGAGCTGTCCAACAGTGAAGAGGGAGCGAAGAAGCGTGGGTTTGCGGGCCTTGAGAGTGGGGTTGGCGCAGTCCTCCCGGTGGTCCTGCATCAGCTTGGTCAGCACCCCGAAGAACTTGCCAAAGCAGTCCTTGACCAGGGCATAATTGTGGCTGACGTTGTTCACCACCGACCCCAGGCAGCTGACACAGCTCTGAACCACCTGCACCAACATCACCACACTGCTGTTACACTGTGAGGACAGTGCTCCACCTCTGCCTTACAGTCTCCAGCTGTTTGTTTTTTTTTTTTCACCTACAGGACATACTCTGCCAATGCCACTTTCCCTGATCCATTCCAGACAACTGTCTGCAAAAATGTTGAATAGGTCGGTATTTTTCACACACAATCTATTCAATGATCTTCTCTACAAAGCAAGCATGCAGAACAGATATCTGAACATCAAACTCAAACACAAGACAACATTTACGCAATCTAATGGAATCCTGCAAAGCTTTGATCCAAAACTATAGTGCCAAGGTCATCATTTCTCTAGTTTTCATAACAGCCTTCTCTAAACCACAGGGGCAATTCAGGGCTATTGCCACACAGATAAGGAAATCCAGTCACAACAAACAGCATAAATACATTACATACATCATTACAAAACTGAACTATTGATATTCTTTATACAAAGAATCCATAACCATGCAGTGGGCCTCAGCCATTCAGGTCACTTTTTTCGCTTCAAGACTTACACAAATTCAAATCATACTGGCCTAAGAAAGAACAAAAAACCAAATCCTTGGCAAACACACATTGCCAAATTCATGGACAGCTACTGTCAGTTTTATCACACAAGTCTCCAGCTCTGTATAGCTGCTGCCACAACCGCTCAAGAACTTTGTCTCAAGTTTTTTTTCGACACATTTTTTCCGTTTTGTCGTAGTCATCGTAATTCCGCCAAACATATGTACAAAAATACGGCGAAATCGTATGGGTAAACAGGTCTGTGCTATGTTATAAACTGGAACAAGAAGGAAAAAAAAAATGCAAACCCTTCCTACAATAAAGATGAATAAAAGGGCCACAAAACCCCTACCTTGTCCCCCCCCCCCCCCCCCCACAATGAACACCCCCCCCAAAAAAAAACCTCAACAATAAAACAACTTAGCAGACGACAGTCAAGAAATCAAGGTAAACTGGAGAAAGACAGGAAAGAGGAAACTTCCAGCACAGAATTTCCACAAGACGGACATCCAATTCATACTGAAAGACACACTGGCATCCCCAGAGGCAGTGGGGGAAACATGATCAATCAAGTACAGAGTTCACAGCACTGTCAACAAACAGCACAACAAAACAAAGGGGAAAAAATGGGTGGTATAGGACTAGGGAAAGAAATGCCTGACCATCATGCCATGCTTGAGGATGAGTTTGATCATGTCTTCCTCCAGAGTGACAAGGAAGGTCTCGCTAGGGTGGTCCATCAGGGGCACCACCAGCTCCAGGATGCGGGCCACATAGTGCAACACCAGATAGTCACTCTGAGACTGTAACCCACACACAGCACACATCGTACACAACAACAGTGATTGGGATGGACACCTTCAGGATCCTTACACCTGGAAAACACTTTACTGAAAAGGAATACCTGTCTCTTTTCATTCCCCAAATTGTGCTGGAAATAATCTTATTTGCAAGTTCATAGTCATAACTGCTTCTTGCATGAACTTTCTGCACCACCTCAGTGACACTGCAACATGCTGCTCATTCCATCCCCCCATCCACAGCCACAATCCGGTTCAGCCCGCCACAGCCCCAGCAATCCACAGGGAGCAGTCAATGTCAGAGTCAAGAGGCAACCCACCTGAGGAGATACTGCACTGCTGCCGAGTCACTTCAGTGGTGTTCAGTGGTGCCTGTTTTGATCCAACATATGCAGGGCACCACCTATACAATCTTCTACTGACGATAATAACTGCTTAGTCAGAGAACTAGCATAAGTAAGCTCTCCATCAGGAGGGCCCACCATGTCCCTCCAACGACAGCCCCCATGAATTTGCAATACCGGTGATGCCGATAGCATCTAACCAAGACCACAGGCGTGGAGAGGACATTGAAACTGAGGTCACCATGACAGCAGGGCATGAAGGGCTACAGAATTTGAGATTTCTTTTGTAATGCTGATTGATGAGAATAAGGATGATGAAGATGATGCTATGGATTTCCATTCTGGTCTAAGACTTCATGACAGAACTGTACTCTCGGCTTACTTTCATAATATATCCCAGCGCCAACCAGGCCTGAGAGATACAGAGACCTGCAGAGTTGGTCAGGAAATCTGAGCAACACTCTCAGCGACGCATCCACTTAGTGGATGAAACTCGACTGTGTGGTCCAAGTCCAATTGAGCCCGTAGCAAACTCACCTCTGGGTAGGAGCAGTCGGGGCAGAAAAATCCCACATGGCTCTGATCGGAATCAAACCCACGACCTCCCAGCTGGGAGTCCATGATGCTAACCACTTTGTCACGGCAGCGGGTTTTTCCTGGGTAAACTTAATAGTGCGAGTGAATATGCAGCAATTATTCTTTCTTTTGTTTGAAAGACCACTATGGTGAAGTCAATAAACCATCAGTTTATTACAAGTTCACAGTCAAACACCTGCATTGCACACAATCTCAACAGGTTCTAATTTTCTAGTTTTTGTCTGGATTCAAGTTTAAAAATGTGGGGGTAAATGTTTCCTAAGTTACCTAGGGTGAACAAGTTATCATCACAACTCTTGAGCAAAACTCCCGTATTTGTGCTAAAATCTGGTAATATCAAGGAAAACAGACCTATACCTGACAGTTTATTCACTGAGTGACTTTGAAAACAGTAACTTAACCCTCTTGACCATCGAGCGCCCGCTAGCGCCCGGCCGGAAATCACACAGCCAAAACACTGAGCGCCCGCCAGCGCCCGGTAAAACACGTGGCAACAATGGGCGCCGCCATGTTTCTCTCGTAGAAAAAAGGAAGTCTCGCAAGAACGTGACTTCCTTTCTTCCTGTAGCCATTTACTTCCGTTTGCAAAAAACTGCGAGTCGATACGTGCCGTGGTTCTCGAGTTTCGAATTTTTTAAAGTTTTGAGGTCGAAATGCCGTTTTTCACCGTGGCTAACCTTGAGTTCTGCCGTTCTATAATGAGATTTAGTGATGGAGATACTGTGTTTTGTAGGATTTACGGCATAAGACTTAGTGAAAGTGCTGGGTAATGAAGCTTAGAGTGACCTAGATTTCGACTGGGATGAAGTTCCAGGTATGATGAACAACAATTCGGAAGAAAGTTCTGAAGAAGATTTTTTTTTATTTCCCGAGTAAATGGCTCATGTGACATTCTTCAAACTTACGATATAGCAACATATATATTCGTAGGAATTTTTAAAATTATTTTCATTTCGTTATTTCCTTTCCTCTCTTTTAATTATTTTTTTAATTGGGTAACCATGTTCAAATTACGGAGTTACTTACCTTGCGACGGTTTTCGGTGTAACTAAGCTCAGATAAGTGCATACTGAAGAGGGTTAAGCTCTAATCAAAGAAAATTTTCTGGTTCAGCAATGGTATAAAGCTTAATCCAAGCTCAAATATAGAAACTGTATTGGATTTTATGAACGAAGCAGGTCACACAGGTAACAATGCACAAAATATGCCATGTTTATCAAAGTATGAATCACAACCCCTGCACATTATTTCAACTTCATAGGCTATGTATGACTACAGCACAACAGAAAAAAAAAGAATTTTTCATTGAAAAGAATAAAATCAAACATACAATTCTATCTATATAAGTACATTTGACTAACAGCACCAGTGTCACAGGACTGAAATAAGTTTATCAGTGAATCTGCTACTTCACCACCATTTGCATTGCTGGTGTTCTTTAATTTGACAAACACCACACTTAATTAAACATAGTCTTTTGAATCAAACAAAATTCATATAAAAAAAAACATATTTTCACAGTTTACTTCCTTATTTGTTTCAATTGTAATAGCATCCAATACAAAAACAAAGACTGGACAAATTCTTTGAAATGATTTACATCTAGATTTGGCCTTTTCAACCTCAACCCATGATTCAAAATGAGCAAGTCATCATGTTCATCACCCAAAATAACTGCAGACATTATCAAATTTTAATCTGAAATGCCCATATGAAGATAGTAATCTCACCTTTTTCAACATTTTTGAATAAATCTTCAACTGTCTACAATTTTACTCTTGAATCGATACAACTTCATCACGAACTTTCAGCAAGCAACAGACAAAATTTCAACCTGACCTGATCTGCTTCTTTGATATTGATGTTGCTCACAATAAACACACACAAGCCTCCTACAATTTCGTTATATTTCCAAATAAACCTGTTCATTCTACTAAATTCATGCCCATACAGCTGCTGTATAAATTTGACAGAATTTTGGCGCATGCCATTTGCAATCATCAGTCAGACTTATTCTGAAAAATCATCCTACAAGCCTCATTTTCGTCTAAATGCAGGGCAACTTTCTGTCAAAATGATGATGAAAACTCACTGGTTTTGATAACACTTTCCTGAAATGTGTGACAAGTACACAACTTGTGCTTCTCATTTAAATAATGATACTCATGCGCTACATGTATATGCATTTCCTGAATAATACAAAGGTTTACATGCTTGTACATTTCTCAATGCTTCAGTAAGCTTTGCACCAGTGCATTCCCCCCAGATAAGAAGGTTAAGCAGACAAAAGAATCATCAAAAGTATAAAACAAAACAAAAACCGCCCCCACTCATCTTAGCTGGTAGGTTGTTAAACACATACCCCCAGAGGCCAATTATTAAGATAAAACATGGATATAAATCAGGATTGGTCTTGTCATGCGGTCAAAACACTACCTCCTCCCTTTTCTTCCCTGCCTTAGTCCAGCGCCCCCTGCCTGTGACTTACACTGCACTTGATGTCGAGGTAGGGCTGCAGGGTGGTGGCATGCTGCACCATCAAGTCTGCCTTGATCTTGCTGAATAAATACAACGTGGATAGACAGGCTACCAGCCGGGTGTTGGTGTTCTTCCCGTCCGTCATTTCTAATAACACGACATACACAGAAATGCAGCCAAACATAACCTCCTTACTATATTACAAAACAATTAATAAAAAACACTCATGGTGCAAAAAACATGATTCAAATTAAGGAATTCAAGTTATAGTCAAAAGAACATGCTGTATATTAATAATAAAAAAAAGAATCCTACAAACTGAAAATAGTTTTTTACAATATACTTTCCTGTCGAAACAAATACATTATTTCCACCTAACATGGAACGCTATATTTCTCCCAAATTTTGTTTTTTTGGGGATCCTTATATTATAGTAATAATATGGCGTTGTTCCATACCAAGATGGGATAAGCATTTGTTTGGACAGGTAAGTATGGGAAAAAAAAAAAAAAAAAAATTCAAACATATCACACACACACACAAAGACACAAACCAAAAACCTTAGACATGATGATTATGATTGCTGAGCGCAGATATTCATGAAATGTTAACTCATAAATCCATGCTTACCACGCAAAGACAAAAAGGAACGGTGAGGATGGAGACAGAAGAGAAACATGTTGAGAGGAAGAGTATTCATATAACCAAGTTACGGAAATCTGGGATCAGACAAACAAAATTAACGATCAAGCTCACTCTTCACCCCCACCCTCTCTCTGTGCCAATACACACACAAACAAGTGCCTCAATCACAACTTCCTTCCAAAGCCTCTGACACTGTAATACTGACCAACACTTTTCTCCTCTATCCTGAGAACATTTTCCACCAGACAGTCCACTATCTGTGTGCAGGCAAGAATGGCGGTTTTGTTGTAGTTACCATCTTCGTCTTTCTTTAGCAACTGCGGACAAAAAGCATTGTTGGGGATCAAGAACAACCACTCAAATATCAATTTTAGTTCACATGTATTGTACAGATCACTAGCTGAAATAGAAATTAAATGACCGCACCTCTAATATTTCTCAGATAGATAACTTAACTTGCTTGGTTTCAATTTCACTGATTTGACAGAAAGTCCCTCTTTTTTCTCTCCCTCTTTCCTTCCTCCTTCTCATCTGGGGTTGGGGGTGGGTAGGGGGTGGGGAGAGGAGTCTCATTTTCTTGACCCTCTCAAAAGCATTCTCCCCATGTTGCTCTTTCTAGTGTCTCCAAACATAACCACACCCCAGCTTGTTCTGTTGCAGCCCCAGCAACTCAGTCCATAGGAATCGATCAATATCAAATCATCATGTGGAAATCCATAACAGATTGCAACCTAGTTACATCAGTAGTGTTTAGTAGTAGTTAAAGTGTGCAGTGCGTAGAAAACTTGTGCTTTTCATTTAAATAAGGGTACCCATGCAGTATATGTTTAAGAGCATCACCTTGTTTGAGCTCCGAAATGCACCTGTACACATCATGTTAGCTTGATACCTATATGCACATGTGTATCCTGCCAAAATTCAGTCTAAGTATGGTCCAGCTGATCATGCATAAAAAGGAAATGAAAAACATAACCAAGTCACAAAAACTACATAAAAAAAAACCAGCCATGTGGTACAACATTCATGGCAGAATGTACAACTGATGTCCGCTTCAGACAATGTCTTCACAGTCACCACATAACAACTGAAAAGCGGGCATGGCATCCACTAGAACAACAGTAAACATGATCTGGTCACAAAAAAAGTCTGAAGTAAACTTCAAAGGGTCTTGTCACACTCACATTTTCCAACATCTGCTCAAAGAACTCGTACCCAGTGTCTTTGGATGCTGCAACCTGTACACAGCAAGACACACATCACTGGAATTGGTTCACACGGCTATACAACTATATGTAACAGTTATACCATCTAGTTTAACCCTCTGCCTACCGGATCGACCGAGAGATTTCCTCTATCTGAATACTGGCTTGACCAAGAGATTTTCCTCTATCTGAATACTGGATCGACCGCTGAATACTAGGTCAACTACTTTCACTTTCACTATCGCATATCCCAGAATGCAACTGCGACAGAAGAGTCTTTCGGTACGGCCATTTCTACACGCCATTTTGGTTTTTGTTGCATGAATTTTGGTGGAGTAGTTTTTGCTGCTGTGAATTTTCAAAGTTCAGCTTTTTTCACAAAGATTTTCAGGAAAATGGCGGATCAAGTAACTATGCAACTTGTAGAATTCATTTTCTGATGTGATAGTGATGAAGAGAGCGTATTTGAGGGCTACACTCTTGAAGAAGATTTGAAGCGAGACGATTTGGACATTGATCTTGGCCTAGTTATAAATAAAGATCGACTGGTGACTGATTTTGAGGCCGGAATCGATAATGATTCGGGCGATGATAATGACGATGTTGAATTGCCCACTGCTGCTTGGCCCGGGCCCAGCCAAGCCCCCCCCCCCCCCCCCCCCCCCCAAGAATAATTTGAAAAATAAAAGTTGCTATTGTAAAGATTCTTTAATTGTTGACTGGAGTGGTAGCCTACAAGAAGTGAAGTCCCCAAAAAGTTTCGCCTGTTTTTGACAGCATGGAAACTGGGTCAGTCAGTGGGTGTGTCCCATGATTTGCCTGTGTGAGCGTCACCTTTAGGCTTTTGATTTCAGAGGAATTTTGGCAGACTTTTAGCGAGAAACAAATTTATTTGCTGCACAAAAGCAAGTAGAAAAGAATAAGCTTAAACTCCGGCCTAAATTAAAAACTGCCTCGCTTATCAAAAGCAAAGAGGAGACGGACAAGAGGTACATCATCACCACAGTGTGTGTGTGTGTTGGCG
Organism: Conus betulinus; assembly: GCA_016801955.1. Lineage (NCBI taxonomy): Eukaryota > Metazoa > Mollusca > Gastropoda > Neogastropoda > Conidae > Conus > Conus betulinus. Next base: position 20,895 of record JADBJO010002927.1, on the reverse strand, counting down.
GGGGGGGGGGGGGGGAGGAGGTGTCGATTGCTTAGAGCACTTGTGCAAAAGACCATTATTGCTGAATTTTAAACACAATTTCAAGTCCAGTATTCAGTAATCTGTTTGTTTTTTCCCCTCAGTCGTTAGAAGACAAACATGGGGAGTTTGTCTTATACTCCCTGTTTGGCTAGTATACTTACCATGTCAGACCATAGCATTCTACGGCAGTCAGTCAGCTCTGCCAGGCCAATGTTTGTGGCTAATGCAGTAATATACAGTCACGTGACGCCCACCCTACTTCCGCCATAGGAAGAAAGCCGGTGGCTGCTTCCTGTTCCTCATTCAGCGAGGCCTGCGCGCAAGGTAACCCCCAGAACCTTGGCGCTAGAGGGGAAGGTAGGGCGGGCATTAGAGTCTGACATGGTAAGTATACTAGCCAAACAGGGAGTATAATACAAACTCCCCATTTTGGCGTCATATACTATACCATGTCAGACCATAGCAGAATTTAAAGGAATCGGAGGAGGGCTCCAGTGCCCTAGTGGTTCTTGGGGTTAACCGATATAGCTGCATTAGCCGCCACAAAGGAGATCCCTATAGAACCATCAGCCTGGATATGCGGATATTCCTTGAATAAAAGTTATAAAGGGATTTTCCAAACGCCAGTAGGCTGCCTCCATAGGACGGGGGAGATGCTAGTACATGTGGGCGTAGGCAGATCTCACCATCTAGGAGAGGCATCTAGAGATAGTGCCAGCCGAGATGTCTTCCGCCATTATACAAGGGCCGAGGCCCATACGTCTCCAGCGAGGGTTCTGCCTGTGCCCATTTCTCCCGCAAGAGAGTCTGCCAGTCACCTCCGGGGCTGTGCCTGTTGGCCGAACTGAAAATTCTTCTGGGGGAGTTTCGGCTTCGGCCTACAGGAGGAGGTATTAGGGCGCTTGGTGGGCCGTACGGCACGAGTTGAAATGAAAGAGGGTCTAGCAGGGTGAGGCTGAGGAGGGGGCCTGGCCGCAAAAATGCTGCCTGCTTGCGTTCTTAGAGTGAGTGTGAAATGACAGCAGGCAAATAGTCGCCGAAGAGCGACTGCTCCTGACCCAGGATGCACCGCAGGGCTGTCTTAAGCGCTGGGTAGAGATCAGCCCGTGACAGGACAGCCTCTCTACAGGCCAGAAGGCAATTGAAGTGGCTCCTGGCTGCGCTGTCTGCCGCAGCCGAAGGTGATGCAACATCTGAAGATCAGGGAATGCATCAGAGGGTCGCCAAACAAGTGAGATTCTGTCTCCTGGTGGGTCTCAGAATCTGTGCATCTGAGGACACTGAGACAGCACCATCCTCCTCTGGCCAAAGCTCCACCACTCGCTGCTAGAGCATGTTGAGGAAGACATGACCAGCAGTGGTGTGCAAGATCCCCAATCTGGCTATACGGTCCCACTCCGCCAGGTTCTTGATACAGATCGTGGCGGGGGGGGGGGGGGAACAGGTGGGGATGAGCTGGCAGTCTGCTGGGGAAATGGTAATTTCCTTGGTCACCAGAGTGTCAGAGAAAAGGGAGGAGATGTGGGACCAGCCGGGGTCCCTGAGGAAGGTGCCTACCGGGACCACACTGGGCCAAGAGGAATTCAAACCCTGGCGGAGGGACGGCCTGTGCACCCCTGGCTAGAGTTGCCGGACTCTCCCAAATGAAGGTAAGTGTCTGAGGTGCGACGAATCTTGGTGTGAAGTCGCTGGGGGCTGGGGGGCACCCGGCGTACCTAGCGAAAAAGGATCTTGTCAGAGGGTGGGAGCTCCCTCATGACAAGTTCTGGGCGCCACCGTTCAAGGATGGACACATCGCCAGCTGAGGAGGACTCGTGCACCTGATCCTCAGACTCTGGGGAATCGGGTTCCTGGAAAGGTTGCGCAGAACCTTCCACAGGAGGCAACAGCAGGGGTGCGTGGCTCCATAATCGGCGGCAGACTTGGGCGAAAGCCAATCAGACAGCGCCCGAGAGGGAGAGAGGCTGAGGTCGACCCAGCTGAGGAGGCCGTGCAGCTGGTCATAAGTAAGCCACTGGTCCCTCTCGGGGGCATAGAGCCACTGGTCCCCGAGGAAGACGGCTGGCTGTGGCGGCCCTAGGGCAGGGTTTCCTCGGGGGCCAGGGTAACCTGAAACACCAAGGGTGTGTGTGTGTGTGTGTGTGTGTGTGTGTGTGTGGGTGTGTGTGTGTGTGTGTGTGTGTTATCGAGAGAGCGTGGTCTCTCGTACCCGCCCCGGGGAGTGCACTGCCTCCTGCACCTCCCCGGTGTGATCCGTGCCGGCCCACTGTGTAACAGGGAGGATGGTGGGTGGAATGGTAACTAAGTCCCCTACCATGAATGCGGATTGGGATGGCTGCGGTGACGCGTCCACCTCCAAGTTCGGATCAGGTCGGTTACCCATGGGCCAGCTGGTTGATCCTCCCCCCGGAGGAATGGGACCGTGGACATTGCCCAAGTGGGAAGCTAAAGAAGTCTGCTCCCCAACATCCTGTACCCCTAAGGGAAATGTGACAGTCGATTGGGGTGGGTCGACTATCGGGGGTCTGGGTGGCCGCAGATCTGACCAAGTCAATGCCTGCGGCCGAGACCCAGAGTTATGGTCAGTGGGGGGAAGGGGGGGTACCACCAAAGACTGGCCATATCTCTTCCACCAGAGTGTTGACGTTCCTTGTGCCTGAGCGGTAGCTGCACTTCACGGTTGGGGAGAGCATACTGAGACTGCGTGTCGTTAGTGGGGGGGGGGGCGGCTAACGACACGAGGCTCATGTTGGCGAGTGACGGGGCGGTGATTCCGAACGTATCCCGTCACCCGTGCTGGTCTGCACCTCGGCAAAAATTTCTCCGGGGGCCGAGGGTCGTGTGACGCAGCATGATAGTAAGAGGTCTCACCATGCGTCTGAAGGTAAGAAGGCAAGCTGGCAGGAAAAGAGGAAGAATTGATCAGAATTCTTGAAATGGGCTTGCCCTTTAGGGGACCTTGCCCTTTAGTTTATCTGGAATATTTAAACAACAGACTTTTAGAAATGGTAGCTGCTTGCCTTTTGGCCTTCAGATGCAGTGATCGTGTGTCTGCCGAGGAATTGGCACGCGGGTCCTCTGGGGCAATGAGCGACTTCTGAACAACGAAGTGGCTCGACCCGTCATTGCCCTTCACCATGTTAGGCTATGGTGGCAGAGCAAACACAGAGCACACGACCACAAAGTAGGGACAAGTGGGTCGGTCGAGAGATCGTAAATAATTTGACTGACCTTGTGCTACAGCACTGATAAATAAAGCACCGATAATACTCGATTGAGAGAGATCGTACAGAACTTGATAAGAGTAATGGGGGATCGAGAAAACGAATGGAAACTCGATCTACCCGGACTAGTAACACAATGATAATGAATACTGCTCGACCTGTATTAGTACAATGATAAAAGAGGAGATTGAGAAATCGAATGGAAGACTCGATGGACTCGTACTAGTGACATTGATAATGAGTACTGATAGATCGAGAGAAACTCGATCGACCTGTACTCATACAATGATCACAAGAATAGGGAGGAGGAGAAACCTCCGTACCGGTAAACCCAGGTACGATGTATGTGGATGCGCACGAGGTGAGGCAAGATGGCGGAAAAGACGACCGGCCAGGAAAGAAGATGGCAACCGGAAACGACCGGCCAGTGTTCAATCGTCGAAGTAAAGTTACCGGGAGAGCACGAGAGTGAAAACTAAAACGGAGACAGCAGAGAACCGGTAGAAAGGAAAGGATAAGCAGGGGATGCGTGCCCACCAGGAGGGGACGCCTTCCAACACCCGCGAGTAAGTGACGAATTTGGGAAATGGCGGTGGAAACAAGGTCGCGAGGGCGATCATGATGAGCGTGAAAATATAATAGGAACATGCCAACCGTAAGCCTCACATAGCATGTGTATCCAGGGTTTAGCAAAAGCCACAACTGAACCAGTAAGAAGCAAACACACAAGCGATCTTTACCAAAAAGAGAAGTGTAGGCGAGACAAAGCATAAGACTTATCTTGCTTAGGCTGCAGGCCAAAGATGAATGAGGAACAGGAAGCAGCCACCAGCTTTCTTCCTATGGCAGAAGTAGGGTGGCATCACGTGACTGTCTATAACTGCATTAGCCACAAAAAATTCGGCCTGGCAGAACTGACTAACTGCCGTAGAATGCTATAGTCTGACATGGTATGGTATATGATGCTTAACTTCTTGTATGTGATGCCTTCAGTTTAACAAAATTGTTGAAGCTTGAGTCTTTTTTTTTTTTTTCCTCCACAACAAAAGTTGATTATTTAGTGTGCAGACCATATAGAATGACTTTATTTTGTTCCTGAAGGTTTAAGTACTTTGTTTAGACTTGGAAATCACTATGTGCTCCTACTCCATGACATTCTGTGGGTACAGTGAATCTAGGGAAAATTATTTCACTGAAGTAGAGTAAGTCCATTCATCCCCCCCCCCCCCCCCCCCCCCCCCCCCCCCCCCCCCCCCCCCCCCCCCCCCCCCCCCCCCCCCCCATGTACCTGTTAACTATATATGGGAAAAAAAAATGGCTAGTTTGGATGGAGTGCTGTCTTTGAATTTTTTTCATTACTTTTATAGAATAGATGAGTTAAAAGCAAATTTTTTTTTATTGAGGTTTCTTTATGGCAAGTGTGTATGTGTTTGGAGTTACCTCTCTTGGCATGGTACTCTCATAGTCATGTAGCACAAAGTCATGCGGCAGGCAGAGGGTTAAAGCTATGTGGCTGTTGTTCAAGATCCTATAAATAACATTGCACTCTACTGTCCACAACATTTGTGTTCAAGGTCCTATAAATAACAATGCACTCAACTGTCCACAACATTTGTGTTCAAGGTCTTATAATTAACAATGCACTCAGCTGTCCACAACATTGTGTGTTCAAGGTCCTATAAATAACAATGCATACTGCTGTCCACAACACAAAGTTGTATGTCTGTTGTTGAAGATATCATTCGGACTGACACATCCCGATACATATAACAATACAAACCAATGCAGTCGAAAGTGTAAATCTGTACTTCAAGACACATATTACTTGAATTGGTTCACACAGCCAAAAATAACAACACACCATTTTTGTGTCTCATTTTTTTTCTTCTTTTTGCCATCTCACCTCATGTGCCATCTCAGTTGTATTTGACGCATGCTGCTCATTTCAGCACCACAGCAACACCCTGGCTTGTTCTACCGCAGCCCCAACCAATAATCCAGAGTGCAGTCAATGTCAAGTTGTCATGAAGCAATTCATTACCGGACATAGACAGCTGTCAAGTTACATCACTAATGCCTGTTCTGATACAACACATGCAGGACACCACCTATTTAATCCCATACGGATGACCATACGCAGTAAATCGTAAAATTCCAAAAGCCAGTGCGAGTGAGGTCTCCCACCAATGAGCGCCTTCACTTCTGACCAACAGTAGTCCCCATGAATTTGCTGATACTGCTAACCCCAACAGAACCTCTCCAAGGGCACAGACAAGGAGAGGAAACTGAAAATGAGATCACCATGAGAGTGGGGCATGAAAGACCACAGAATCTGAGATTAAAGAAAAATAAAAAGAGCTGATCAATGATGATGTGGATGATGATATGTTATGGATTTCCATCCTGGTCTGAGATCGCTTGACACTCTTGTACTCTATGCTTACTTTCATGATATATCAGGCATGAGAAACAAAAACACTTGCAGAGCTGGTCAGAGAAATTTGCGCATTACTCTCAGAGATGCATCCATTCGGTGGAAGAAACTTGACTGTGTGGTCCCAGTGTCCCCAACTGAGCCTACACCAAACTCAACTAGAGCCAGTCGGGGCAGAAAAATTCCACAAATAAATAGGAAGACTGATGGGAGTGGAGCCCAAGACCTCCCAGCTGGTATCTGTGATGGTAATCACTTTGCCATGGCAACAGGTAACCATTTTCCACAGCACTATGTTGCATGCTTGTTGTTTAAGGTATCATGTGCAACAACTTTATATCCCCTTTCTAAACTTCTGCATGGCCTTACACAGCTGTTCATGTTTTGCTCATATTCCATCAGTACCTTGACAGACTACTGTAGCTACAAGCCTTCATCTATATATCACATGACCACCCTGTAGCAATCCATGCCACACAGCAATAACATAGGTGAAAGTTTTATTTACTGACTGACCCTACCTCAGATCACTGCAGTCCACACCACACCCTGTCCCTCTGCCATTAGTCCAAGCCAGTATCACACCTTATCTGTCCAAATAAGGGTCCAATTCCTAATTGACAAGAAAATCACCCCAAACAGGCTGCCCCAATTTTTCTCTTTTTTTTTTTTTTCCTTTTTTTTTTTTTTTTTAATAGAAAAGGGAGCTATATCTGACCCTCAGTATTGCTTCAGTAGTTCTCCAACTCCCAGTGTGACTTCCCTTGATTTACATGTCGATTCTACTTACGGAAGTTGTTTGTTTGGTTCCCTTCTTTCCTCTGCATGCAAACACTCCATCTTTTGGCTCTGGCATTTTCGCTCTGAATAATTAACAGTCTGATGTCACTGGAAGATGTGACACATAGGACACAGTTCTACATGCAGAAACACTATCAATAATGCATTTATATGTTGCCGCACTTAACCAAAATGCCTGTATTATCATCCGTATTCAAATTCCATCTGGAAGATACACAGGGAAAGAAGAAAGCCAGGAGAAGGAAAAAACTCTGCCCATATTTACTGAAACCTGTGAAAATTTTCTTCTAGTTTCTCCTGAGCACTGTGTCTAGAAGCGTGTCCAATACATACTTTTCCGCCCTTATCCAGGTCCTTTCTAGGACAAGACATAAATTCGTATTCACATCAACTCTATAGCAGGCTGAAAAATGTCCTTTTTTCCCCACCCCCAGTTTCAACTAGTTCTTTTGAACAACCCTCTCTCCCCTCCCATTCCCCTCATCACTTAGCAATAATACAAACACCATGCACTGTGCAGAGACTGAGATGTGAGGAAAAAGAACATGAATGATAGCACTGACCACATCAGTGATGTTCATGACTTTTTTTTGCAACAATCTGGAAGAGTCCCGTTCCCTCGTGCTGACTGGGGAGAACCACATGGTCTGGAACACTTCGTTCACCAGTTTCTGAAACAGCCATCAACACTTTGGAATATGGACACACAGGAACACGCACAACCATCAACACTTTGGAATATGGACACAGGAACACACACACAACCATCAACACCTTGGAATATGGACACACAGGAACACACAACCATCAACACTTTGGAATATGGACACAGGAACACACACAACCATCAACACTTTGGAATATGGACACAGGAACACACACAACCATCAACACTTGGAATACGGACACAGGAACACACACATCCATTAACACCTTGGAATATGGACACAGGAACACACAACTATCAACACCTTGGAATATGGACACAGGAACACAAACAACCATCAACACTTTGGAATATGGACTCAGGAACACAACCAACCATCAACACTTTGGAATATTGACACAGGAACATACACAACCATCAACACTTTGGAATATGGACACAGGAACATACACAACCATTAACACCTTGGAACATGGACACAGGAACACACAACCATCAACACTTTGGAATATGGACACAGGAACACAAAACCATCAACACTTTGGAATATGGACACAGGAACATACACAACCATCAACACTTTGGAATATGGACACAGGAACACACACAACCATCAACACTTTGGAATATGGACACAGGAACACACACAACAACCATCAACACTTTGGAATATAGACACAGGACACACACACCCATTAACACCTTGAAATATGGACACAGGAACACAGAACTATCAACACATTGGAATATGGACACAGGAACACACACAACCATCAACACTTGCAATATGGACACAGGAACACACACAACCATTAACACCTGGGAATATGGACACAAGAACACACAACCATTAACATTTTGGAATATGACCAGCTCTCAAAAGGTGCCCAATTGAACACACAACATAAACAAAATTGTGTAACTTGATTGGGATTGACATATTTCACCAAGAAAGCTTTAATATTTAAGAAAAATAACTGAAGAGATGATATTAGAATTTTAAAGCATGAGTCTAAAACATATGTATTTGAAAATATTATCATATAATGTGGCTCTCTGACTGACTTCCTGGAAGATCGTTCCATAGGCAGATCGTTTGGTGCAGTCATGTGCAAGAATAAAAGCTTTCATGCAAAAAAAAAAAAAAAAAAAAAAAAAAAAAAAATGCTGGCATTGTTGTTGATGAGTTTATCTTGTGTGTTTTCTATCAGAAATATTATTTCAATTCACTTGATTTATCAGATACAAGCTTGTTAAAAATGGGAGTCATTTGTAACACACTTTGTCAAGGCGGGATCAACAATGACTTGGCAATTTGAAACTAAACTTGGATTGGACCGGAAAATGTACTCATTGAGATTAATGATGTAAAGACAAACTAAAAAACTTTATTCTATGCAGAATTTAATAGTGCAGTTTGATATTTTGATGTTTAATCAATTCTAGTCACAATGTCACGCTGGACACTTTTCTTCTTAAATATTTCTTTAATTCCGAAAACTCGACCGTATCCACCATTTTGACTGCGGAAATTGCTACTGCAGGTGCGCAGTTCTTCCTTTTAGTCCACAGCTACAATGGAAAGACGTGCAATTAAGATTTTAAAAATAGTCACGGTTTATTTTCTAGTCACGAGTAACACTGATGTCACAACGGACTCCCAAAAAGCATGAAAAACACACTCTTTGACACTTCTGTAAACTTTTTGTGGTATGTTTAACTGAATAATCTTGTAAAATTTCGTTTCTGGCGATGTTGGTGTCGTTTCCGTTGCCTCAGTTCAAACTACAGACGCCAGTTGATTTTGTGACGTTGTAAACCACATCGTCACAATCATCGAAAGACACCACTGTTAGTAATCTTACGAACTTTCAATGAATTATACTGAAATAATAGTTATACTATTTACAGTTTATTGCTTACTTTATAGTGATGATTTAGAACATATGTCAAACTTTTATTAATACTTTTTACAAGTTATGGAACACCAACATAGAGAGTTCCTTGTGACTCGGCGTTCTGTGACAATGGCGTCTAAGACGATGGACAGATCAATTGCTAAAAGAACACAAATTCTCCAAGACGATACCCGTTTCCTCAATCCAGCACTCCTCCTTTCACTATCCAGTGATTCTTTTGACTGATATGATTCTTTGTAGTTCAACTACATCAATTTTATTATTATTATTTTTTTTTGTGCTTTACCAGTATGCCAAACTTGAGGCAAATTCCAAGATTGTTAACCCCATTTCAGTCCAAAGCATTAATTGGTGCTACATGGGGAGAAATGGTGTGTGTGTGTGTGTGTGTGTGTGAGAGCACCAATTTCCATAAACAGAAAAAAAGCGAGTGCCAGCTTCACACACAGCAAACATGTAACATGTATTGATTGTTATCTTTTAAAGGTCTTGTTATACAACTTTTTGTGGTTTTCAGTTCTTGCTTTTGAATCATGTTTATTTTATTTTATTTTTTTTTTTTAAATAAATAGCCTGTATTTAAACATGATCTGTATCACCTTGTTTCAGTGATATCACATGAACCAAGAAAAAGAAAGCAAACATCTGTGTATGCACACTGGACATGCAGACATAAAATTATAAAAAAAAAAAAAAAAAAAAAAACAAACAAAACAAAAAAAACAACAACTTTTCTAACAACAGTTGGAAGACATGTAGATAAATGCATTATGTAGTGTCACATTACACTGAGTATCTTCTGCGTACGCAGGCTGATACTCCTGCAGACACTCCCTGTATAGACAGGCAAGTATTAAACCCATCTGCCCAACAAAGGGAGTGGAGTTTTGTGTGTATGACCATTTTTTTTATCCCGCCATTAAGGCACTGAATCTCAAACCATCAACAGCACATTACTATTTACAAGTATTTGTGACATCATAATGATAAAGGGATACTAAACTGGTCCACTACATGATGCATGAAGTAATATGAAAATTCAAATCCTTAACTAAAGAGAGAAAGAAACAACCAGACTAACATTTCATTCTGGAATATACTGTCAGGCCTTCGACCGCCAAAGCCAGTAACAAGGAAGATTAAAAAGAAGACAAATGCACAGTAGTGTGCTGAGTATTTTGAAAGACTGAAGGCAGAGCCAGACCGATATGAGGCATACATGAAAACAAAGAGTGACGGGTGCAAAAAGTGGCATCAGCAGCAGACCAAGGAACAAAAACTCCATGACCGGAAGCAAGCCAGGCTGTGTCAGGAAGTAAAAGATGCTGATCATATTAGCAAATTACACTCAACAACATGATTATGAGCATTCCTGCATTGCTTTTTTTTGTTTGTTGGTGTTACGTGTTACGTGTGACATGTGACTTCCAAAAGGTGTATTGTCACGGTCGGTTTTGTCACAAATATCATGATTTTGGCCAGTAGATAGAATGTTTAATGTGTATGACATTATTGATCAGGAAATAAAAGGTGCTGATCTTTTTGGCAAATTACACACATATTTTGAGTTTGAGAGTGCTTTTTTTTATTTATGCTAAAAAGTGTAATGACCGGTAAGTGTCATTTGTGACTGTGACATCTTAACTATTACATAACTTTCATTCTAGAAGACTGATTATGCTCCTTACTGCTCAGATATGATCTAAAACATCATTGATACCACCACATCTGTTTAATTTTCACCTGGCCTTTGAAAAAAATGAGTTACAAAAGGATCATTTGGATCACATGTCACATATGACATTATTTCGGACCCATGTTTACATGCTGTTTACTCGTAAACTATTTGAAGTATCATCGTTTCTGTTACAAAACATGAATATTGGATGTCTAGCCATCACAAAAAACACAGCCATGTGAAGCTCCACATCACTTTAATTTTTAGCAGCGTGAGGGGCACCTTTTGAGAGCTGGTCACATGGACACAGGAACACACAACCATTAATACTTTGGAATATGGACACAGGAACACACAACCATCAACACTTTGGAATATGGACACAGGAACACACAACATCAACATTTTGGAGTATGGACACATGAACACAAAACATCAACACCTTGGAATATGGATACAGGAACATACACAACCATTAACACCTTGGAATATAGACACAGGAACACACACAACCATCAACACTTTGGAATATGGACACTGGAACATACACAACCATCAACACTTTGGAATATGGACACAAAAACACATACAACCATCAGCCAAACAAGTGACAGACACACTGCTACACCATGGTGATGCCATCTTTCTGGAGAAAGGACTCAATTTGTGACTTGCATCTATCATGACAGCCACACATCCCTCCCTCCACATTCCAGAGAGAGAGAGAAAGCTTGCATTAAACTCCCCACAGAATAATACCACAAATGTAAATATATACACACTATGTTGTGTCACACCAACATGATCCATCCCCCCCCCCCCCATCTAGCCATTAAAGTTTCGTCCACTTCTTAACTTCTAGCCTACAGTGCGCACGGCTCTGTGTGCTGCTCATAAGCTCTGCTGCTTATGGTACGCAAGATGCTGTGGGTTGACTGACAGCTCCACTGCCTACGGCGTGCACATCTCTGCGTTCTCATTTCGAAAAATTCTGCTATTCAAACTGTAACGGTTTAAGAGAAGTAACTCCCGCCAGAGGATATAGAGGAGATTTCCTGGTAGCCTGACATGCCCTAGTTCTCAAGTTCAAGCAAAGTTCATGTTCGCTATCTGCGGCTGAGACAAAGAAACCCCTTAATGCTTTGAACTGACCCCATTTCTGGCACCGGCCTTTCGTCTGCTAGAGTCTAGTCAAAATGCCAGCTCAGCACAGCAAATCATTTCTTTAGAACAAGTTATTGTTTCAATGTACTCAAGGCAATTCTAATAACGGAGAGTCGATTGACAGTGGAGATGATAGGAAGATGAGGGATGTCTATTTGAAGATGTTCTTGATTACAATGAAAAATCAACCATTTCAGTAACACACACTCAGGCGCCAAAACTCGCAAAATCTCAGTAGCCCAAATTCTGCAAAACTGTTTAAAAATGGATGATAACTGGTAGTGAAAAGTATCATAACCATAACTGTATTACGTGAGTGCTTTTTTTGTATCAATTTGCCTGCATGTCATTACTAAACACATGGGTGAAACCTACAAAACTTGATTTGACTGAAATAAGGCTGGGGTCCAGGGGCCACCTGGGCCCCAGTTGGGGTACAGGGGCAGCGCCCCATTGGGGGGTCCAGGGAGGCAAAGCCCCTGGGCAAAATTGAAATTAAAAAGAATTTTTTAGGCCCATTTCCTTGGCTCTCCTGCACCAGAAAAAGCTTAATTGTAACATGATTTCTGCAGTAAAAAACTTAACTGTATCATGCTTTTGTGAGTTACTGTTAGATTTTATATTCCATTAATTCATTTAAATGGATAAAAAATAATTTTAACGCTTATTGTACAAGCTCAGGAAAGTTAAAGTCTAAAAGTGTAGAAATAAACCAAAAATCAACAAAATTTTCCTCATAAAAATTGTTTAAAATGGTCACTTTACTATTTAAATCAAAACTGTGTTCAAAAAGATTATATATACTCACACATTTGAGATGCACAATGAGGAACCAAAGTAGCCTTGTTCTTGCTGGTAGCATTTGTCTTTAAAGTCCAAGGAATCACACCATTTTAAATAAGGAGAAATCAAAGTTGACATTATCTTGTCAGCACATTTTGTCTTTATATCCTAGGAACCACAGTACATATAGAAAATGGATTAATAAAGGTGGCCTTCTTATCTTGTAATCTCCTCTTGTCCTCACTGTCAAAAAGCCACCATATACATAAAGTATAATTTATCCTTTCAAGCATTTTCAAAATTATTATATCCATCAATAAACTACAAAGCTGTGATCCACAATTCTATCTTTTTCCATGGTGTCAAACAAAATAAAAAGCAAGGATGAGTCATTATGATTCCTGTTGATTTTGATTAAGCAATCATACATTTATGAAATTCTCCCTGCCCTGTCAAACAATGAGTGGTAAAACAAAACTTAAAAAAAAAGAAAAAAAAAACCCCAGGGAAAGACGAAAAAAAAAAAAAAAAAAAAGAGTCTTTCAGTCCAGTAGTGGGCGCTTGAAAAACTGCCTGATATCTGCAGCACCAGCTTTTCGTTTTCTACTGGAGCCAGGTACTGGATAATGGAGCAGCTGAAGAATCAGAATGAACATGACAGGGCACAGATGGACATACCGATGTAGAAATGCTGGAAACAGGCTAGACATGGAGGTGACAGTAGGTACATTTTCAGTTTCATCAAGAGAAACTAAGGCCATACATGCAGCTGATCTTACAGATGTTTCTTCTGTATTTGCCGAAGAGTGCACCTGACAGTTCTCTTCCAAGACTTTGCTTTTGTCAACAGTTCTTTTGATTTTCTGGAGCACAAATGTTGCACAGCATCTTTCAGTCTCTGGTCCTGTCTAGCCTTTTGTTTTCTTTCTCTTTGAGATCAGATGCTTGGAGTACCTGACTTTGCTTGTCCTGATAAACCTGGCGGTCTTTTGAGTGATGGGAAAGGCAGTGGCAGTAATCTTCCTGGCTTTCAGGACAGACCAGATAACGGCAGTGGCCTCATAATTTTCAACAGAAAGTCGTGTTCTGTCTGCACGGATGCAGTCATCATGGTGTTGAATGATGATTCAACAATACGCCCAGAAAACACTGACAGCAATGCCTTAACCAGCCGCGAAAGAAGAGGATATGTCACTTCCACCCCTTTTCAGCTGCATAACTTGGCTCCAGAAATTTGTGTCCAACCTGCAGGTATCATCATCATAAGCTTCAGCCAGCTGCTGTACAGTTCAGTCTAGAATGTAGTCCCTGACTTTGCTGTCCAGCTGTCCCAACTGTGACTCTGCAATGACATTTGGCAAAGAAGCCATCAAATCTCTCACAGCTGCTGCTGTTGTCTCATCTCATATGCCTTTGGATGAAGGCAACTCAGTCTGAGCGGTGTCTTATTTGTCAGAGGGAGATTTTGCAGTAACATAGCAGCTGTGTTTTCATATCCCTTCCTGAGCTTTCTTGCAATGTCCCTTGCCCAGTATTTGCATTTTGGATCCTTCAAAGCCATTCTGAAAGCAAAATAGGCATGTTCACCAACACACAGGTTTCTGTCGTGCACCTGAAAATCTTTATCTCTGACATTCTTTGCAAGTGACATGATCTTCTTGACAGAATTGTCAGGAACATGGTTTCTCTTGATAAAATGTTCAAGGACCTTTCTAACAACCGAGAACATCATTTCATGCTGCATATGCACAAGTGTTTTTTCAGACTGAAGCATTTTGGTGTACATCTCAAACTTCAACAATCCTCTATACATATTCACAACAAGGATGAATTTGTCAAACTCCTTGAAAAGGGCAGTTAGCAGTCTATCCTTTCTAGTCTGGCTGCATGAAGACTTGAACTGTTTTGCCTGGTTCATCTGAATCAAGCTTCACCCAGGCAGCAGCCTCTTTGGACAGTCCATATTTATTCAGGATTTCTGTCGTAACATTCCTAAAACACACATACACACAAGTAGTTTCTGCGTTGTAACATGACAATGTAGGATATGCAGTTATGATAGCTATGCAGGCTTAATCTCAACAACAGCAGCTGCAGCCCAATCACCATTCTATTATCATGATCATATGAATTATTTATAATCTTCAATTTCTTAGTCCAGCCAACCTACAACAAAACAACAACACTGTGTCGAGAGAGAGAGAGAGAGACAGACAGACAGAGAGAAAAAGAAAGAGACATACAGATATAGATATACAGAAAAAGATACAGATGAGATATACATATGTATATATATATCGAGAGAGAGAGAGAGAGAGAGAGAGAGAGAGAGAGAGACAGAGAATCAGGAATGAGAGTTCATATATTTTTTGTTTGATTTTCAACTGTATAGCATTGTACATAAGATAAGATAATGTTGCTTATAGCCCAGCCGACCGCAAAGGGCCATTGTACATAAGCATCAATGTAATAAAACATAACGTTAAGTAAGCACCTGTCATTTCCATTTATTAATACTGTTACCTGTATGATTTTTGTTCCTCTGGTGTCAGAAATGGAAAGTAATAGAGGCGGCACACATCCATCAGGGTGGCCAGGCATTCTGTTACTTGCAGCACCTGTAGGAAACGGCTGGGGCACGGACGAATGACGTGGAGAGTTCCTTCACTGTTCTTGCTAGCATCTACTATTTTGCATGAGGATCTGGAGTTCTTCAAACAAATCCTTGGCTTTTGGTGACTTTTCAAGGTCATAGTAAATGTCACTGCATATATTTTCAAGATAACCATCAGATGGCTTCAACAGGGTCTTTGCTGCATTTGATACAGTATGCACATTATCACCTGTAATGTCCAGTAGATGTTCATTTTCTGCTCTAAAAAGCGTCTCCACACCAGCTCCATTACCCCTCATGGTAGCACAATTGTCCATGAGACAGGATACCATGTTCTTTACTGGCACATTAACTGGATTTTCTGCTGTAGCTGGGTCATCATGGAGTGCATCAATTACAGCGTCAAAGATGTTTTGTGGTGTTGCTTGGTTGACAACAGTTGAAGCAAAATGTACCGTCTTTACTTCACCACCACCATCATCATCAAAATACCGCACCAAAATGTTCACAACTTTATTCATTGCATTGTTGGTACCCTCATCAATGTTCAACAAGTAATATCTGGATGGCAATTTCTGGCGTAAATCATTTTTTAGAGCAGCAGCTAGCCCATGTGTTTGTAGTGTATGTGGCAGCAGTATGAGACATGTTTTTTTTTTTTTTTGCAGGGCCTTCTTGTCTTTTGCCAGATCATTACACAAGTCCAGAAGAGGTGTCAGCATACTGAAGGGCAACTGGTGTTCTGCCATAAAGGCCAACAGTTTGCTCTTTGTGGCTTCCATACGGAATGATGTACTTGGGCCTCCAACAGATGGCTGGTCAGATTCAGTTATCTTCCAGTTCAATGTCTCACATCCACTGCTTACCTTTAGACATACATGTACAGGCTATTAGTATTACTCATAAAATGTGTTAAAATTGGTGAACATTCTTTAACAGCCAATAACACTGACTCAAAATCTACTATTATTCAGTTAAATCAAAACAGTATTAAAACTGGAACAAACTCTTGTGTATGAACGTAATAAATATAATGACAAAATAAAAAATTCTTTACAGGAAGCAAGCCATGCTCCAATGCATTTTTCTGCTAATATTTCAATGTTACAGGGCTTGGAATGATTCTTTATTTTTATTACTGAAAAATGCATTCTACTCACAATCCACAAGTATCAATGTAATTTTTTTAAATGTATTATTAATTCTCCTTCTTAACGATTATTATCAACAACATCCACGCACAAACAGTGGCAGAAACTTTCATATTCTTCATGTAACCAAATGGGAAAAAGTGTGTGCGGTTTTTTTGTTGTTTTTTTTAGCTTGGCTGATTAATCCTCTGTGTGTGTGTGCGTGTGTGTGTGTGTTTATGCGGAGGGAAGGGGCTGTGGAGAGGAGGGAATTTCTGCAATATAAGACAAAGATATTTTCCCACTTGAATCTCCTAATTCAATAACCACATCAACAACAACAAAATCTTTGAATCATATCTCAACCATATACAATGACAAAAATGTTCCTGATCTTCTTGTAACTCAAATGGGAAGGAAAAGGGAACTGGGAGGTGGTATTACTGGTAAGGGAGTGGGGGTGGGGTGGGGGATGTTTTACAATATGACGAATTAACAATTCTTTTTCCCGTTTACTCTCTTTTCACATAGCATAGTTTAACAGAAGCTGTCAAATTTACCAGAGTACAGAATATTTTTTTGCTGCATGTGATAAATATTCTGAGGTGGGAATTGGTGAAATTTAAAAAAAAGAAGGAAAGTGTAGGGAGGATTCAGGTCATTTGTTTTTCCACCTTTTTCCCTAAAAAAGTGTCATAAAGATGATTTTTTTTTACAGGAAAGGAATTCAAAAAATAAACAAATAAATAAAAATGAAAACAGACAACAAAAGAACCCACACTCCTCACAATAATTAAATAAATTCTAAGAATCCTATCAATCTCCCACCCATCACCTGAAAGTAATATAAAAAAAAAGGAAATTTACTCTTAAAAAAAAAAATCCAAACAATTAGGAAAAGGAAAATGTTCCACCCCTGGTATAAATTAAAACTCCTCCCAACCCACCGCACTAAAAAATATGAACTATAAGTATACTTAGCCCACCCCAATCACCCCCCCCACCCCCCATCAACTGTTTAATTTGATTCTAATTACTTTGATGAAGGATACAAAAATGTTAACTCACCTTCATGTTTTTTCTTATGCTCTGGGTGATCAGCATGGCTTCGAGGTTTCTTTTTTCCATTCACTCCGTAACTGATCGTTTTTGAGCAAATGATACAGAAACATGCGCCGGCCACATTCATTTTCTTGCACCACTTGCGATATTCATTGCCGTCATCATCAGTTTCGCTTAGCCATTGCCATCTCCATTTGTTTCTATCTTGGCCCTCGATGCATGGTACTGGATCTCCTTCTTTCAAAAAAGCCATGACTACTTAATTTCTGGAGCACTGTGCAAACTTTCGTTGTCAGCCAAACGCGCCAATGTTTGCCTGTGAAGACGCCGGAAATACAGAAACAGCTACTTCTGAGCTCGAAAGCTTGGATTGAACACAAAATCGGAACCAATAATTCGTTATTTTTTTTCTTTTTCTTTTTTTTTTTTTAATTGACAGAAGTTCTGTCAAGACTGAAGGCATTGTGACGGATTTCCGTCCATAGATGGGAAAGTTTCACCCATGTAAACAAACTCTGCACTTAATTTTATTTCTGTGTCTTTTGGTTACTTCATTTATCAGTGCGTTGTCTCAACGCAGGATATCTTAAGAGTTTTGAAAGTACATTCATCTAAAAGTCCTTGATTTCTTCTTTTCATGCGTTGTCTCAACGCAGGATATCTTAGAGTTTTGAAAGTACATTCATCTAAAAAGTCCTTGATTTCTTCTTTTCAGACATACCAAACATGATGTAAACACGGACCAAACATAACACGTAAAATAAATTCCCAAAATGCCAAAATCGCTATATAGGCTGGGGTTTTAGCGCGAGTGGATGTGTGCGGGAGGGTGGAAAACTCACACTGCATGCATACGCAGGGATAGTGTTAACCAACAACTGCAGCACACAAACCAATTTCAGACTCACCTTGATCCCTTCCTCATCATTGACCCGACGAATCATTTTCACACACATTTCTGGAATCTTGGGGAAGTCCTGCTGTTCTATACAAATGTCTTTAAAAATCTTGATGACTCGTTTGCGCACACTAATGCCAGTGTCCAGGATTCGGTCCGAGAGCATGTCATAGTACTTGGGTATGAGTTCTGGACGGATGAGAATGAACTTGCCCACAAGTTCCACTGCTGCCTCACGCACCGATGTGGACTGGTCCAGGAAGCGCCCGTGGACTCCACGCTGCATGTCGTTCTACAGAGAAAAAACGAACAGGACAGCAATGGTGAAACATTTAAGAGACTGATCCACAAGTTTTCTTCAATCAGGGAGCTAAATTGGGTTGTGCTTTGTGCAAGAGGCCTGTTTAGCTAAAGCCATTCCCCCCACCTCAAGGTCCTTTCAACGTGCCACTGGTAAGCTCCAGTTCGAACATAAAGCCTCTTGTACAGATCTCATTTTGAAAGACTTCAACTTAATTCAAAACTTGCTGTATAGAACTCTAGACCATAGGCAATATTTTTGGCATAAAACAAACTCCCCATTTCTGTTGCACTGAAAACATCAATTTTTTTTTTTGCACATCTTGATTTATGAGTTATAGTTTATCAGAGCTGTTTAAACAAAAACATGGAGTTACAGCTACCCAAGCAATGGCTTACTCTATGCAGCAGAACAAACAACGCAGTTTAAATGACAAACATTCAATTATTCCAACATGTTCCAAAACAATGAAAACCTACTTTGCATGTCAGAAGAAATGGAGCTGTTTAAAGACAAATTCAATGATTATCCTATCAAGTACTAAAGCAATGACTGTCACTTTACACAGCAGAACAATGGTACTGTTTAATGAAAAACACAAATATCACCCAGCAATGACTGTCATGTCATGCCTCAGAGGAAAGGGAGCTTTCAATGACAAACACAATAATCATCCTCAGACGTACCCGAGCCAGAATCCCTGGATCTGACTCGACAACAGCTGTGAGGCACTTCATGGCTTTGGTTCTGACAGCTACGGCAGTCTCACTCAGCACCTTCAGGATCTGCACACAGCAGTTAACAACTTGTCTCAGCCCTTTCAACCCCTCCTTCTCAGTGACTCACAGCATTAAAAACACTCCACACTTATCACCCATTCATGGTGATCCTCCATGCTCAGGGATCAGGCATGCCATCAGGTGGGGAAAAAAAAAAACAAGGGGGAAAAGAACTGGAGGCACCCAATAGATGAGATAGGATGGGATGCAGTGGGATATTCAAATACAACAGATGGGATGGGGTGGAGGGGGAGGCAAGGGTATTAAAACATACAGTCACAAATAAGAAAAAAAAAAATGAGCACACAAACTGACTGCAAAAATTTAAGCTATCAAAAACACAACAGTCCAAATACATCCCTATGCAATGAAACATTACATCTTCCTTTTTTTTTAAACAAACAAAATTTCTGCTACAAAACCTGCGATTTTTAAAATTATTTTTCACATGAAGACAAGACCAAAAAATACAACCTCCGTAATTTGAACATGGTTACCCAATTAAAAAAATAATTTAAAAGAGAGGAAAGGAAATAATGAAATGAAAATAATTTTTAAAATTCCTACGAATATATATGTTGCTATATCGTAAGTTGAAGAATGTCACATGAGCCATTTACTCGGGAAAAAAAAAAATCTTCTTCAGAACTTTCTTCCGAATCGTTGTTCATCATATACCTGGAACCTCATCCCAGTCGAAATCTAGGTCACTCTAAGCTTCATTACCCAGCACTTTCACTAAGTCTTATGCCGTAAATCCTACAAAAACACAGTATCTCCATCACTAAATCTCATTATAGAACGGCAGAAATCAAGGTTAGCCATGGTGAAAAACGGCATTTCAACCTCAAAACTTAAAAAATTCGTAACTTCGAGAACCACGGCACGCATCGACTCGCGCGTTTTTTTTGCAAACGGAAGTAAATGGCTACAGGAAGAAGGAAGTCACGTTCTCACAAGACTTCCTTTTCTACGAGAAACATGGCGGCGCCCATTGTTGCCACGTGTTAAGAAAAATTTTAAAAACATCACTCCTTCCAAAACAGCCATTTTTTCTATATGTACTGAACTGGTACACGAGGAAAAACATAAAATGAACAGACTAACTCTATTTTAGAGTTCTCTGCGCTGAAAACACCTTTCCCTAAATTCACTGAACCCCACAGAATGTCATGGATTTGGAGCACATAGTGATTTTCCAAGTCTAAATAAAGTACTGAAACCTTCAGAACTGTTGTGTTCTGTGTTGTGAAGGAAAAAATAAACGCCTAAACTTCAACAATTTTGTTAAACTGAAAGCATCACATACAAGTAGACTTGTCTTCTAACTACAGACGGGGGAAAAAAAAAACAAGAACAGATTACTGAATACTGGACTTTAGACTGTGATGGAATTCAGCTAAAATGTGCTTACGCACAA
>JADBJO010002926.1:255000-276488 GCA_016801955.1 Conus betulinus | reverse complement strand
AGTCACAGGGCACCATGAACACCCCTTCATCATGAGGCAACCTACCAAGGAAGACACTTCGATTCTACAGTTCTGGTGGTGTTGAGGTAGTGTTTGCTCTGACTCAACACATGCAGAAAAAACGTCAACTGTCTTCTGGTGACAGTAGCAAAATAGACCCTTGTTTGTCCCCCCACCCACCCCCGCTGCCTCTCCCCCGTTCCCCCCAAAATCTGGGGAAGATAACGTTGTCTTTCTACTGAAAACAGGTTTACCTTTTCTCAGTTCATGGCTCAGAGAAACAGACCTAGACAGTCAGATAATTGATTTGAAGTGCAAATCAGCACAAGCATCGGGATATCAAGTGTCTGTACACACTTGTGCCCAGGTGCACTGTTTCATATATATGTGATGGCATTTTCCCTCTTTGATTGATCTGTTAAGCTGATGGATGGGACAAAATTGCACTGAGCGTACTTACTGAAACTGCTTTCAGCGTGCCTACCAGCGGCATCTGACCAATCAAAACAGCAGGGACAATTTCATTGAACACAAAGTCTACCACAGGTTACCTCCCTTGCAGATCTCCACCCACCGTCCATTGCAGAGCCAGACAAGTGAGCTTGAGCCTCCAGAGGGACACCCATGTCTTCGGTCCTGCAGTAACAGACTCCATGCACTCGCTGCCACCAAAGCGCTTGGCACTAACTCAAAACAGGCCCGAACGTGGAGGGGAAGTCGAATCTGGGTTCCTACTTGTTTACGTCACCACCGGAGAAGGGCTTGACCAAACCACAGAATTTGAGCCTTTTTATTTACAAGGATGGTAAAAATAATTCCATGCAGTTCCAGTTTGATCTGAATACATGACACGGACAGGGCTGTACTTTGTGCCTCTGTGCAGTTCATAAAATGTCACGGATGCATTCTCATATATATCATGCTGTCAAACAGAGTGTAACAGGTGTAGTCTAGTAATTCTTACTTCAAACCAGAAAAATTTTACAGATCATTCCAGTAATACATTACACAGTCCAGCACAATGGTCTCCATGCTTTCTTTCTAATAATTCATAATGAAAGCAGTCATCTATTTTCATGTAAGCCTCGAAATATTCTATTCATTGAAACATTTATACTTCGCGTTTGCAAGGCAATGACTTCTTTAATTGATATGTACTGGAAGTTTGCCTGGTGGGAAAAACAAGCAAACAAGCAAAAATAGAGTATTTTTTTTTCACCTCATTTATTTTAGTACACCTGTTTCACTCCTTGAAGATCTTGTGATTCCGACATCTCCTCTTGAACACAGATGCAAAAGAAAGAGATAACCATAACAGCAACTTAAAACATCAAAATTGAAATGGAAAGTTTCTGTGTCACACAATGAGTTCCTTTAATGGTACACAGGGGAGTAAAGTGCGATGTAAGTGGTGATGAGTGGTGGAGGTGGAGGGGGGTGGGGGGGGGGGGGGGGGGGGGGGGGGGTAGGATGGTGGTAGTAGGACGTGTAAAGAGGGGCTGAGAGGGGGGGGGGGGGGGGTGCTGATTAAGAAGAGGTGCCATTCAAGACTATCCAATCAAAAGCCCTATCATACACATCAATACTCTCTCTCTCTCACACACACACACACATCCTCTCGGTCTCTCACTCATTCACTGACACACACACACACACAAACAAATTTGCACACACACACTGTCGCGCACATGGTCTCTCTCTCTCTCACAAATACACACAGGCACACACACACACACACACACTCACACTCACACAGTCAAAAGCACACTCACTTGTGACAGCCAAAAGCACATTTTATCACCAGAATAATAACCATCATCATCCCCCCCCCCCTCCTATCCCCACCCTCTCAAATATTCTCTCTCACACACACACACACACACACACACACACACACACACAGAGTCACACACACGTTCTCTTTCTTAGGCACTCTCATACACACACACACACACACACACACTCGTATACACAATCACTCTCTCTTTCTCACACACACACTGTCACAAGTATACATTCTCTCTCTCTCAACACATTAAAAAACAGCACACACACACACACACACACACACACACACACACACACACTCCATCCATACACACATACTGTCACAAGTACCAATTTCCCCCCCCCCCCCCGTCACTCCCCCACAGCAAAACAATCAAGCCAATACACTAAGGGCAATGATTAAACATGTCTCAGTCTTACCTTACTGAATCAGACATTTATTTGAAGGGGCAGTCACTCTGGCCGGAGGAGCCTGGGTCCCATGCTTACCGATGCTGCTGTACACCGACCTCTCCCCCACCTCAGCCATCCGAAGGCTCTCGTAGAGTTCTGTGTTAAAAAAAAAATCAAGTATCTACCAACCAACCTACCAACCAAGCAAAAAAATCACCTAACCAAGCAATTAATCTGTTTGTCAGTTGCTTTTTTGACTGGTCATAAATCAGCACACTGAAGCAGCACACTGGCATACCTTTAGATATTTGAAGGAAGGGGGGAGAAGGGGGGGGGGGGGGAGATCCCAACTTGGTGAAGACACCTGTAAACAGTAAATATATAACAATGACAACAATAATAATGAAAAAAAAAAATGATAGCAATAATATATTGACATTAATAATGACAATCATAACGACAACAACAACAACAATAATAAAATATTAAATAACAACATAATAATAATAAAAAATATTAATAACAATAATACTACTACTAATACTAATCACCACCACCACCACCACCACAACAAAATAATATAATAATAATAATGAAATACTAATAACAATACTACTACTACTAATATTAATAATACTACTAATAACAACCACCATCACCACCACCACAGCAACAACAATAATAGTGAAACACTAATCACGACTAACAGCAGAAGGGCATTCAGGACAGCACCGACCTGTACCGTGAACTCTGGCTGAACAGATCTTTGTTCAGGTCTTTGCGGAACCACACTAAAATTTTGATTGGTTCAGCCTTGAACCGCATTTAATGTCTTCGCCAAGTTCTGTGTACATCGGTCTGACAAACAAACAGAGAAACCAACTGACGCAGATGGAAAAGAGACCTTCTTGGCGGAGGAAAAAAAAAGACCAAAAAAAAAAAACACATAATACACCTTCAATAAACGGTCATGGACAAATGTGAAAATGCTGGAACATTTCATTGATCTCTGCTACTGGCTGAGTCTGGGCATGTTGATAACTTCAGGTCTGACTGAAGTTTTGTCTCTATACTGCTTCTTCCCTTCCAACTTCACATTTGCTTAAACATTTGTTTTTGTACCGCTTTCTCAGTTCTATCTCACATCTGATTAAATAGTTGTCATTGTATCACTTTCTCAGTTCCATCTTCACATTTGATTGAACGTTTGTCTTTGTACAGCTTCTTGAGTTCTAACTTCACATAATTTGCTTAAACATTTCTTTTTCTCTCCCTCTCTCTCTCTCTCTCTTTTTTTTTTTTCTTTTTTTTTTGGTGTCCCATCTTCTGTGCCAACTCAGTGGCACTGCACCCACGCCGCTCATTCCGACTCCCCTGTCCACAGCCACGGCCTGACCTGTCCCGCCACAGTCCTGGCACTGGCAATCCACAGGGAGCAGTCGCTGTCAAGTCATCTTAAGGGCAACCCACTGGAGGAGACACTGCACTGGTGCAGTCACCTTGGTGGTGTTCAGTGGTGCCTGTTCCCATCTAACATACGCAGAACGCCACCTGCTACGCCCCTGCTCACGACAATAACTGCTTAATCATGGGTCCAGCCTGTGTAAGCCCTCCCTCTAGGAGGCGGGAAGGGGGAGGGGTGCCACCACATCCATCCAACGAAAGCCCCCGTGAACTTGCCAATACCAGTGACCTCAACAGAATCATACCAAGGCCATAAGACATAGAGAGGTCATCGAGACTGAGGTCACCATGGCAGCAGGCCATGAGGGGTCACAGAATCTGTTACTTTCTTTTTTTCAATGCTGATCGATGAGAATGAGGATGATGAAGATGATACTAAGCATTTCCATTCTGGTCTGAAACTGCATGACAGAGCCGTACTCTACGCTTACTTTCTTGAATTTATCCTGGCACCAACCAGGCCCGAGAATTATAGACACCTGCAGTGTTGGTCAGTAAATATGAGCACACTCTCAGAGATGCATCCATCTTGTGGAAGAAACTCGACTGTGTGTGGTCCCAGTCTTGATAATTCAGCCTGTAGCAAACTCAACTTCAGGCAGGAGCTGGTCGGAGCAGAAAAATCCCACATGGTTCTGATGGGAATCAAACTTATAACCTCCCAGCCGGGAGTCCGCGACGCTAACCACTTTGCCATGGTGGACGGTTTGCTTAAACATTTGTCTTTGTACAGCTTCCTCAGTTCTAGCTTCACATTTGATTAAACATTTACCTTTGTACAGCTTCTTCAGTTCTTATCAATGTTTTTTTTTTTAAATATTATCATTATCAAATCTAACAAGGAAGCGCTGAATCTGACCAGTTGTGGATGCTTATCTTGAGGCTAGATGTAAAACTGAGAAGTACATTCTTTACACAAAATGTGAACAGCCAATGATTTAAAGAGAAACAGCGGTTGTATAAAATGTTTTGTACGCAGTGTGAATGTTTTACACTTATATGGTGCCCTCTGCCAGATAGAAGGAAGCTATGTGTAACCGTTATTTTTTTTTAATCTGTATTTTCCCCTCAAAATTTCATTCATTCATTA
Source organism: Conus betulinus (assembly GCA_016801955.1). Classification (NCBI taxonomy): domain Eukaryota; kingdom Metazoa; phylum Mollusca; class Gastropoda; order Neogastropoda; family Conidae; genus Conus; species Conus betulinus. The sequence goes on along the minus strand of JADBJO010002926.1, from coordinate 271,753 downwards.
ACCTTGTTTTTCCCGTTCACTTTCTTTCCCTTCTCTCTCTATCTCTCTTTTTCTCCTTTTTCTTCTTCTTCTTTCTCTCTCTCCCTCTCTCTCTTCCATGTTTCTTTACTGAGTACTGTTTAAAAAGCATACATATTTCAAAATCATTGTGTTCTAAATTATTTGTAATGGTACTTGAGTCAGCTTGTCAAACAAACAAAAAAAATGGAAAAAGGAAGATATGTATGCAGAATGACAATACTGATAATAATAATATCAGATTAAGTCATAACAACATGAAGAACGATGATGATGATATCACCACTGCTGTTAAGCAGTGGTGATATCATCACTTACTTACATTCATCTTACAAATCCTGCACAGCTCAAAGAGCTTTATTAACTCATCAGGAAAGTGGAGAGGAAAGACATTAAACAGGCAAATGATAAAGCCATATACAGATGGCAAAAAGGTATTTAAACACAAAAAAGAAATTTTTTCAAGCTGTCATGCTTTACCCAAGCAACCGTGTATATTCCAACAATACATCCATTTTTAGAAACACCTAATACATCATTAATGCTCTGATACAATGTGCTCATAGATTTAAGTGTTCACAAAACATACCACACATATTTCACTATTAATCATTTTTTTTTTTTTTTAATTGGTCACTAATCCATTCATTTGGCCACAAATTATCCCCGCATTACGGCAAGTACATAACATGTAAAAAACAAAGCTGGTTTTCAGAGGCAGCCCCTAAAAAATAGATGGAAGAGAAATTCATATCGGACGACAAATGCTGCAAGACCCAGATCTGTATGCACCTAAACATGATCATCTTTACTGCTGCACATCTACACTGGCACTTTGTAAATGTAAGCTTTGGAACAGAAACAAAACAATCAAGAAGGACTTCACCAGTAAAAAGTATCAGAAGCACACGCGGGTGTCTACATGTGGATCATGCCATTAAATTCAGCAACCTACCCTGATTTCACAGTGATATGCAAACATTTTCCATTTGTGGAATTCCAGGTTCATTTCAAACCTGACTCCTACAAACCACCCTGGGTCTACCACTGACTGTAGAAAACCATGCATAATGCAACCATCTCATATATCTGAGTGATGTCTTCATATTGTAAATAATCTGTTTTTTCATTTGGCAGGACAAATATCTCTACTGTCTTAGCCTTGCTCACGGTTGTACTGCTATTTGCAATTATCCTACTCGGGTTTTGTTTACCAAACTGACGCATGGTCACTGTCAAAGTGCATTATTCGGGCAGATCATAATTCGACGAATATTTTACTAGATTTAGGCTGGCTGATGAATTCACTGAATTTTGTTTGCTGAATGACTTTGCTGATGGGCGACTTGTGCAAATCACACTGACATCAGAGAGGGTTGCTGAATTTCACAGCATGCTGTGTCATGCAGCCATGTAAGCAAACAAAACACCCCACCTGAACACCAAGGACTAGCGGGTTATAAATAAACTGAGAAGACAAAAATGCACAAGTCAGCTGGAAAGCAAGAGTCATGCACCTATCAATGCAGCAATTTTCAGTGTAGCATCCTGAGATGCGTACCATGAAGATCAAGACAACATGGCTGCCATTACCTTGTTGGCGATTTGGTCCAGGGACAGGCACTCTTGCTGCACCAATCATGGTAGCAGGATTGACCTCCGAGTATGCATGATCCTGTTCTGTGCTGCTGCACGGTTCTGTCACAAGAGAAGGTGGTAGTGAATATGGCTCCAGTCAGTGTTGCATCATCAAGGCAGGATCAGATGAATGATAATCATGAATGGATAACAGTAAGATCAACTGATACTTAAGTCGAATACACTATATCAGCAACCTAATGTGTTGAGCATTCATCATTCATTCAAGTCCCACATCCAAACCACTTGTTCCTGCCCCACCTCCCCCCCCCCCCCCCCCCCACTCCTCCATTTCGACCCTCCTTAACTTAATCACAAAACGCGACAGGAAGGTAGGAGGTGCATGTGAACACACAACCAAGCGCCATGTGCTCAACAGATTAGAGATCATACACACAGTGAGCACTGCCAGAGGAAGCACTGCACCCCCAGAAACTCCAACAATGACAATCTGCCTGACAGGAGGCCACAAACATGGTCTGGAACAGCCTTGACGTCACGAGCTGGAGGTTTTACTGGGGGGACAGGATGACTGACAGAGCCGACACATCTTTCACATTCTGAGGTCATTGGAAGCAGTGGCACGAGACTGGATTTAGCACCCAGCCAGGTTCATCAAAACCAGTGATTCTGATTCGACTCACTGTGCCCTTTGTCATCTTGAAATAGTAAAATGTTAACATGCCTCATCTAACTATGTTCCCTCCAAAGAGCCCTAGCAATGACGATGATGACAACGATGATGATATGACTGTCACTCTAGTTATTATCCCAACAGAACCCTATACTGTCAATTCCATTCCACTGCTGGACAGATGGTGTTAACAAGTTTTATTTTCAACTAATAAAAGCTCAGGAGACAGATGTCTCTATAACAGAAAGTCCAGGCAGCTTTCACCATTTTTTTCTTACAGTAAAAAGGCCACATTTGAATGAATGGGACACTCAGAATGTAGCCCCCTTAGAGGTGTAGAAGATGGCCTCAAGGCTCAGTACAAATCTTAAGGTAAGGCAAAAGGTGCCTGCATCCAGGAGTTTATTTTTGCTTAGTGTTGTTGCTCAATAAACATTGCATGGAAATAAATCAGCTGAGAGATTTCTCATAAACCTCACATTTTCTTTTCATTTCCACCCACAGCTGGGCATCCACAACCATTACAATGAACGTCCTCTGCATTCTTTTTATTTCTCTGTACTTTGATTAAGGTATAGAGAGCAAAGAAAAACATAAACTAAGGCAAACGGTGCTCGTGATGTATTGCCTGGGGCCGGGGGTCGTTTACACACTTTGTTACTGGTCCAAAGTACAGTCTCTTCACCGCACACCCCCATCACAGCTTACCTGTACATTCCACATGGCTGTGGTACTGGTACCAGGTAGTAATAGTTCACAGCACGAGCTAGCCTGCCAGTCCACTACCAAGTTACTAATACCAGGCCGTACCAGCACTACCGAGCTTACCTTTCTATATTACACACTGGTAGTACAACGACTCTACATACAGAGCTTACCTGTATATTCTGTGTATAACTATAAGCACCGGGTACAAGGTAATGACATTTCACAGCACTCTGCATGTATGTAGAGCCTACCTGTCTGTTCCACACGGCGGGGCTCTGGCTCCAGGTAATCCCCATCAGAGCCTTGCGGCCTAGTTGGATGAAAGCAAACATCGTTGGCTTAAAACAGTGGGCAGGTTTGTACTACTTTAGACTGATACAGTCCGTTATCAAACACCTCTCATCTCTCTCTCTCTCTCTCATTTACAACTGAAGTCTACCCAGGGAACTGGGTACACACATTAATCTGCTGATGACTTCTACTTGGAGAGATACGTACGCACATTAATCTACTCTCAACTTCTGCTTAGACAGGTACACACATTTAATTTACTGATGATTTCTGCTTATGGAGACAGGTACTCACATTCATATCCTAACAGCTTCTACTTATTGAGATAGGTACACACATTAACCTCCGATGATTTCTCCCTGATAAGTACAGACTATACTCAACTGATGACTTCAGCTTAGGGAGGTAGGTGCACAATGAACCTACTGATGACTTCAGCTTAGGGAGGTAGGTGCACAATGAACCTACTGATGACTTCAGCTTAGGGAGGCAGGTGCACAATGAACCTACTGATGACTTCAGCTTAGGGAGGCAGGTGCACAATGAACCTACTGATGACTTCAGCTTAGGGAGGCAGGTGCACAATGAACCTACTGATGACTTCAGCTTAGGGAGGCAGGTGCACAATGAACCTACTGATGACTTCAGCTTAGGGAGGCAGGTGCACAATGAACCTACTGATGACTTCAGCTTAGGGAGGTAGGTGCACAATGAACCTACTGATGACTTCAACTCACGGAAATAAGTTCGTTGCCAAGTGAGGCGACTGCAGGCAGAAATCTACACAAATCTGAAAAAGTGTTTCAAATAACTCCTCCAATCAAACATGGACAAATGAGTCACAAGATAAAAACAACACGTTTCAACCTCCTAGGTCTTCTTCAGGCAAGATAAAACAACATGACAAGAAGAATGAAGAACGATCAATCACAGACCTGGTCAAATTCCGCAAAAGATGGGCGTCAAATGAAATAAGGCCTTTGGGAAGGAGATAATGCGAGTTAAAAAAGTAATGATGATAATAATACTGATAGCAATAATGATAATGATGATGATAAAAATATTGAAAAAAATAATAAAGAGAGGAATACTACCACTTTTGGTGAAACATGACAATAGCAGTTGATGTATGGAAGAAAGGAGAGGGGTTGGAGGATTGTCAACAGCATGGTTGTTGTGGCAACAATTTTGTGGTTGACGGTAATATCAATAATAACACTAGTATCAATAATAATGATGATAATATTAGCAACAATAGTAACAGCAGTGGTAATAACAGTAATAATAAAAGTAATGTCACAAAAACATAATAAAAAATACTATCAAATAATAATAATGATAATAAAAGTACTAATACTAGTAACGATAGGGGAAGGGAGGAAGGAAAAGAAGGAGAAGGAGAAGGGGGAGGACAGGAAGAACAAAGAGGAGAAGGAGGGTACAAATTATGGGAAGGATGGAATCAGGCGCATATCAATAGTTCAAATAGGTTTATTAATAGTTTTGATTATAATTATGATTGTAACCATAATATAGTAATGATAGCGATGATATAGGAGGCTAGAAAAGTGGTGGATTGGAATGTCAGAAATATTATAAAGCATATAAAAGACAATATCAATAAAAGAATAAATTTAACAGTGGTAACAGTTATTATCACTACCATTGTACTTAAGATCACTGTGTCCTATGATTACGAATCCCATTGCCAGCTTTAATTAAAGAAGTAATAGTAGTGATACTTATACACAATAACTTAATATGAAAAAAAGAAAAGTGTGTGAGTGTGTGTGTGTGTGTGTGTGTGTGTGTGTGTGTGTGTGAGTGTGCGCGCGTGCGTGCATGCATGCATGCGTGTGTGCATGCAAAGGCAAAAGAAACAAACTGCAGCGTTACCGAACACACGACGAAAAAGCAGAAAGAGCACACAAAACAAAGTGTGAAGTAACGCACTTTAATGAACGACACAAAACAAGACAAGAAATTTTCGGCAATAAGCCTTCCTCAGACAAAACAATGAAAACAATGCAGACAATAACATGCACAATACTCCCCTTGTGAAGCCAAAGTGGTGAATGAAGTTGAAAGAGGGGCAGTGGGAGAGAGGGTGAGTAGTGTTCGAGGAACTCTACTTTCATTCTCTCTGTCTCTCTCTCTCTTTTTTCCTCCTCCTCGCTTCACTCTACCCTCTTTCCTCGTGCTCTTCCTCGAACACTACTCACCCTCTCTCCCCACTGCCCCTCTTTCAACTTCATTCACCACTTTGGCTTCACAAGGGGAGTATTGTGCATGTTATTGTCTGCATTGTTTTCATTGTTTTGTCGCTGAGGAAGGCTTATTGCCGAAATTTCTTGTCTTGTTTTGTGTCGTTCATTAAAGTGCGTTACTTCACACTTTGTTTGTGTGTGCTTTTTCGTCGTGTGTGCATGCATGCGTGCAAGTATGTGTGCGTGCAAGCGTGCGTGTGCATGTGTGTGTGTGTGTGTGTAAGTGTATAGGTGTAGGTATGTTGCCAGCCCCCTCCTCCCTATTTTTTTTTTTAACCCTTCGCCTTCTTCCCTCCATCCTCATAGCATCAACATCCAAAAGTAGCAGCTAGCATGTGCCTATCCACCACCATAAAATCAGCCCATTATTCTGCCATCAACACACATACTACCATACCTCCCACTGTCTACCTCATACAGATGCTACAGCTGTCTTCCTTTATCCTCCCAGTACACTCTGCTAATTTGCTACATCAACCTATTCTTTACTCAGATACCCACTCCCATTTCTTCATCTGATTTTCTTTTACTTTCATACTCTATCTCCTCTACAAGAGTTTCTATTCCCGTTTTTGTGTGCGTAGGTGTGTGTAGGTATGTATAGCTATGTAGGAGGGGGGGGGGATGGGGGGGGGGGGGGGCTCTTTCTTTCTTCTTTTTTTTTCCTCTCAATAGGAATGCTAGCTCTTAACTCATTGATCATTTTTATTTTTTTCCCAGCCACTATTACTACTGACATTTACAACACCTATCATTGATTATGATACTATCATTATTATCATCATCCCTGTTTGCTTTCTAGTCATTGACCATTTCTTTTCCACCAACTGTTACTAAGATTACTTCCACCATTATTACTATCTTTACTATTATAATGCTATCATTATTGTCATTATCATTATCGTCATTATCATCATCATCATCATCATCATATCATCATCATTATCATTACTGATGTCACTGTTGCTGCTGTTACTATCATTATCATCACTACCATTATGTTCATAATCACTACTAGGTTCCATCACTAATCCTGTCACCAGCAGAAAGTTGTAGTATTAATAGTACTGATATACTAAATTAGACAGAGAGAAAAGTGTGTGTATGTGTCTAGGTGTGTGTAGAGGAGTAGGTGTGTAGTCCCCCCCCCCCCATCTCTTTTTTTACCCCCCCCCCCCCCCCCTTCCCCCTCTTCCCTGCTCCAATAATACAGTTAACCTTTCACTTATTGATCATCCCTATTTTCATATGCTATTAGTATTACCATTATCAATATCACTGTCTTTATCTCACCACCTTCTTCCCTCACAGTAGTACTGTTGACTCCCTTATTGCCAATTATATTCCTTTCCCACCAACATAAACTATAATATAATTTATTGCTATCAGTATCACTGTCATCATATCATCATTATCAGCACTACCATCATCATCGTAAAAACAAACAAAACCCACCAACTTTATCATTCTTATTACTTCAGTTAGCACTAACATCACCATTATCATCATCACTACTATCACTTTTATCATTATTACCACAACTATTTTTTTACTATCACCAATATATTATAACTGTTCATACAACTTCATAACTGATACAGCTATTATACTTACTACTATTATTAATATTATCTTTATAATTTATAATATTTCTGACATTCCAACCTACATCCTTCCCACATCACCAGACAAGCCCTAACATGGAACCCCCAAGGAAAACAAAAAAAGAGGTCAGCCAAGGAACACCTGGCACAGGGACGTGGAAGCAGACATCAGGAACATGGGAATGACTTGGAACCAGCTGGAGAAAAGAGCGCAGGACAGAGATGCCCGGAGGTCCTTGGTTGGCAGCCTGTACCCCAGGTGGGGTAATAGGCAATGATGATGATGATGATGATGTAATTTGTACCTTCCTCTTCCTCTTCTTTGTTCCTCCTGGTCCCCCCCCCCCCCCCCCCCTTCTTCCTCTGTTCCTTTAGTATTATTAGCAATGATACAGAGATCTGGAAACACACTGCGCCAAGACCATTAGTCGTGCAAAAGAAGACAAACACCCAACAACAAATTGAGCATATACTTACTTTCTGTTCTGGGGATCCTTATCATCCGAATCCAAGTCTAAAAAAGAAAAAAAAAATCACTGATTAGAATTTCTGGGGTTCAAGCTCAGAGGGATTGATCCTCAATCCTAAAACTGAGTTCGGGCATCCTACCAATAGATAAGGATAGGTTGACTGATACACTGTGAGAGATACAATGGAGACATTTTTTTTTCCCCCATTGTTAACACTTAAAGAGTTCTTGAAAACAAAACAAAACAAAAAAAACCCACAGAATTAAAAACATTTTCAAATCAAACTGATTAGCAATGCACTAGTCTGCATACCCATTCCTCTGTCTTTTGATCTGATTGTAAATTTTACAGAAAATCAAAGAAGAACGCCTGAAAACTAGAAGCAAAAACTTTTACCCTCTAGAGTCTAAATGAAAGAACAAAAACCTCTTTGTCTACATGTGATTCATTCATAGTTTGCGTAAATGCATTCTTCTGTTTGTTACCATGATTTTTTGTCTTTTGAACTGTTATAAAATCAGATATCCTCCATTACATGCACATTTTAGTTTTCATGATTTTTGAAGTGGAGAAGGAAATGGGAAGGGCATGGAGACAATGAGTAAAGGCTGCAACAGGGAGAAAAAAGTACTTAAGCTTTGTATTTTGTCAATGACCTTACATGGCACACCTCCTTCTAGAACCCATTACATACCATGCACCAGGAAAATACTAATGAACTGGGTGATAGGGGAGTGTTCATAAACATTTATGGTCCTGTAGAGTGGTCTCTCTCTTGATGAGGGAAGATTTTCATCTATGAGGAAGTATTTCTGTCTTTTCTTTCAATTTTTCTGTTCAAACTTCCCTTCCAATGTGCAAAAAAAAAAAAAAAAAAAAAAGAAAGAAAAAAAGAAAGGTTGAAATTCAATGGACTGAAACAGTTGCAATAATACTTACACAAGTGTGCAGCAGCAAAACTGAAGTGTAGACTTGACTGCAGTTATTCCCCTAAACCCAGACACTTCTCAAATTTCATTCAAACGAGTTTGATTTGAATTTTGATCTCTCGACAGGCTGCTAGGGCAAAGGGAGATAAGCAACAACTACAACAACAACAAAAACAAAAAAAAAAAAAAAACCTCTCGCGCCATCTTGGGTTGCTGTATGTTTTTGTGACATACGTATTGGGTGGGTGTCGGTGACGCTAACTGAATCTTCCCCCCCCCCCCCCAAAAAAACGAAAAAGCGGTACTGAAGAAAAACTGAGACGAAGGCGGTAGTCAAGGGAGAGAAGAATAAGAAGAGGAAGAAGAAGACTGCAGCCCCCCCCCCCCCCCCCCCCCCTTCGATGTGTAATGAATCATCTGTATGAGCAGACAAATTCACGGAAATTCTCCCTGCTAGGCCTCCTAAATAACTGAAATCGTTCTTCAGTTTGGCAGAAAAGACTACCGTGAAAGAAAAACATGTCCCTAAAAGCTTTCGCTACGAGGACGTAAAAACTCAACCATTACTTCAGTTTGGCAACATGACTCTCGGGCACGCATCAGCTCACACCGTATGTATAGCGACGTCGATCTTGATGCACTGTCGCATAGTATCTGCATCCGACCTGTCCATGTTCGTAGAGTTCGTCAAGTTATAGCCTACCCATTTTCAACGACCTTTCACATGGTTTTCGCCGATTTGTAGTACGCTATCGAGCGCTTGTCATGAACTTGGTGTCAGAATCTTCAACTCGGTGAAGGTGGACACTCAAGGAAAGATGAAGAAACCCTATCCTACAGGCTGTTCTTACCACACAGACCAACGCGTCTTTTCAGCTTGTGGACGGACAGTCACTGGTTACACGCCACAATTACGATTTTGTTACAGGCTATAATCTTACGTGGACATTTTGAGGTATAGCATAAAGCTGTGCCAAAAATCGAGATTAAACTGATATATCAGATGAAACCCCCCCCCCCCCCTCCCTCCCCCCCCTTCCACTCAATTAACTTGTTTTGAAGGATTTCAGGTGATGAAATCATTCACAATCTAGAAATACACGAACTGCCCCTTACCTGATGTCACATTTCAGACCTTGGCACTGCAGTGATACACAGATGCTGTTTACAAAGGCGAGCTCAGTGGAAGTGCACATCTCTTCAGAAGTGTTCACTGACGGTCAGGTAAACAAACAGACGAACACTGGTAGTACAATGCCAATGCTCAAAGACGGCGGACTGGCTTACTTATAGTTAGTTCAGAAGCTAGGTCGTGCTCAGGATGTTCTGACGCTAGTGATAGACCAGTGCTAGAGCCTCCTGTTTATAGAAGAGAGACTCGTGTTAGCACTGCGACAAAAACAGCCGTAGATGGTTACAACGGCAAGGATGGCTTTGACAGTAGCACTGCTACATGCGGGACTCAGACATGACAGAGTGAATGACTCCACTACACCTAAAGACCTAAACTAAGGCAAAATATGCTTGTGACTTATTACCTGGGTGTAACTTACACGCCATTTTACTGGCACCAGGTAGAATCAATATTCTCTTCATTCAGCTTACCTGTACTTTACACAGACCACACCAAGTTGTCACATTTCACAGAAGAGCATGCAGAACTTACCTGTTCTTTGAATATCACCTAACATGGAGCTGGTACCATGTAGTTATATTTCACAATAGTACATACAGAACTCACAAGTCATGTTACTGATATGGCACCAGCACTCTAAATACAGAGATTACGTTTATGTTCTGCAGGCTATGATTTCATACCATAGATTTTATCTGTATGCTCTCACGTCATGCAGCTGGTATTAAGCAGTGTCAACATTCTACGCACAAAGCATCACCTTTCACAACTCTGTACATGGAGAGTTTATCTGTACATTCAGTACATCAAGGTGCCAGTGACAGGAGATACCAAACACTCATATAAAGTTTACCTGAAACGTCCCACTCGATGAGGCATTGGTTCCAGATAGTCCTCAACAGAATCTGGTGGTCTAGTTGGATAGAAAGGAACATTGTTAACTCAGTTTTGTCATGTCTCTGTGTATTACAGTCAGTTTTCCCACACCACACCATCCTTCCCACCCCAACACATCCTCCCCCCTTTCCTTCCTTCCCTCCCTCTCTCTCTCTCCCTCTCTTTCTCATCTCACAACTCACAACTGCTTTGGGTGACAGTAACACACATAATCTATTGGTGACTTATAGGCATACACATTACCCTATTACTGACTTTGACTGAAGGAGATAGGTACACAAATCAATCTTTTACCGATTCTTAAAGAGACAGATACATATATAAGTAAACTGCTGACAAACTGGGGAGATAAGTACACACATTAATTAACTGCTGAGTTCTTCCAAGATAAGTACATATCTTATGTAATCAGCTGCTGAGTTCTTCCTAGGGAGATAAGTGCATACATTAGTCAGCTGCTGAGTTCTTCCAAGGGGAATAAGTACATAATCATAATTAATCAGCTGCTGAGCTCTTCCTATGGAGATAAGTACATGCATTAAGCAACTACTGAGTTCTTCTTAGGGAGATAAGTACATACATCAATCAACTACCGAGTTCTTCCTAGGGAAATAAATACATACATACATAATAATCTACTGCTGGGTTCTCCCGAGGGAGATAAGTACATACCTTAATACACCGCCGAGTTTTGTTCTGGGAGACAGATAGATCTACACGCATCAATCTATTGATGATTTCCACGCACAGAAAGGTACAAACATCACGTGTACTCACTGTAGCTTGGGACCAGAGGCATCAGGTGAGCCTGGAAAGAAATTACCCGTACATTGCATTAGCAACATTAAGAGACAGACAAAACTGACCTTTTACATTTAACAACACCCTAGAAAGACATAACAGCTAGTACAGTCAGGAACACTTGATTGATCATCACTAATCAGCGATATTTGGCGAGACAAAACTTGTTCCAACTGAAATCAAGTGGCGGAATGGAATGGAGCAGTAAGTGTAGGCCGAGGGAAGCCAACTTTAGTAACAGACTGAACGACACTCACGAGACAGAACACAGCTTTACGGCTGTGCTGCCTGAGCTCTCTCTCTCTCTCTCTCTCTCTCTCCAAATCAGCGTGACATACCAGCTGCGCGCGATAGTTTCCGCCACACCCAGATGATGAAAACGATGAGGACGATGACAGTGAGCACCTGCAGGGCAATGGTAGTGTCGAAAGCGGTCCACAAGGAAGACAACTCGGGGCCCTCTGAACAAGCTGCATCGACGACATTGCCTGGCAGGGAGGGCATAAGGTAAGGTAAGGTGATGTTGCTTATAGCCCGGCCGACCGCAAAGGGCCATATCAGGGCTGTCACCGCGTTGAAGTCAACTCACAAGTCATTCATTCACGCAACTCTTAAAAATGCATTTTCTAAAACCCCAGATCTAACAAATCTTTACACTGTGAAATATCAGATCCGATGAAAAATGTAATGTTGATCTCTTTGAAGAATTCAAAGATCGCACCAGGTAGGAAACACTCATTCTGTAGTGTCAGAGAGTCATGGAAGAACAGCAGTTGCTTGACCTAGTAGGACACCAGCAACACACACACACACACACACACACATACACACACACACCAGAGCCGGATCTAAGGGGGGCTTTGGGGGCTGCAACCCCCTTCCTCTCCCCCCCCCCCCCCCCCCAAAAAAAAAAAAAAAAAAAAAAAAAAATCTAAGTGGGAACCCACTTCACAGCACCTCTAGCCGGCCCTCTAGCCTACCCATTGAAAGACAACACATTCATGAATATTTTTTTTTCTCAAATTTGACTGTGTTGGTTTATTTCACTGTCCTACATTTTATTGGCTCTTTCTTTCCTATTGCGTAAAAAGTCACTGACAAGTGACGTCATCGATCTTCCTGTCCACGCGCTCACTTTTCAAAATGCCGAAAAGAAAACCTCTGAGGCCTGCTGATGCCGCAGAAACAAAAAGGCTCCAGCAAATTTGGAGAACGTCAAGTAAGGAGTCTCTTAATTATTGATAACCAATAACCAGATATGTCATAATTAAATGGGTATGTGATTGTCAGTTGTGGAGATTCTTGGCGTTTCACGTTTGGCACATGAGCAGATCTAGACCCCAGTACTAATAAAGCAGACGATCGATTTTGCTCAGTGCTAGGACGCGTTGTCGTGACCAAGGAGATTTGATAGGCTTGATCTAACCTTCTTGGTCGTGACACATCACGGCCGAACATTAGGCTACGCCCCAAAAAGTTCCACATCAAAACTGACTGATCAAAAACAAGTTATTGTGACTTAATTATTAGGCTACTATCAACTTCAAGCGCTACTGGGGAAGATGGAGGTTTAACGTTCTGAAAACTGCAACTGGCTGCGACTACTGAAAGAACACATGCGGCTATCGGGAGAACGTCAGCCATGCACCGATTGGTTGAACCTGTGACCTGTGAATAATCTGTTCAGTACTAGTGGGACAGAAAAAAAGCGAATGCAAACCTCTTGCGTCGGATGACAGAGATCGATCCAATAAACAACGAAGATCGTCAACTTCAAGATACAGGTTGAAAAAATACAGTACTAGTGGGACAGAAAAACCGAACAGGCTGAAAAAATACAGTACTAGTGGGACAGAAAAAGCGAATGCAAACCTCTTGCGTCCGTGCTTCACAACGAGCGGGAAGAAACCAGAAATCGGATTAGATTATTCATAGGTCACAGGTTCAACCAATCGCTGCCTGGCTGACGTTCTCCCGACAGCCGCAGTACTGAGAGAACGAGATATTTCAGAATTTCGCACTTCACCCGGAACAGGGTGGTACACACGGGATACGATACTTGCTGCTCCAATTCATGAAAGCTTGGGGGGGGGGGGGGGGGGGGGGGGGGGGGGGGGGGGGGGGGGGGACGTATCAGTGAGGAGCAATTGGACTGAAGATAATTAGCATCTCCCCCCCAGAAAAGCATAAAATTAGCTGTGTTTTGTTAGTTTCCTGTCGAACACTGACTTCATCGATGTTAATTCATAGCATTCTTGTTAGGATCTCAGATTCCAGTCATACTGACAGCGTTGTGGATGCCTTTGCAAAAAAGTTCTGCACAAGATACACTTAAAACGACAGACCTCCTTGCATCTGAACAGAGACTCATATTTCACCCATCAGACTGAGTGTTATGAAGAAAAACTGTCCAGTTCTATTTACAGTTCACATTACAAATTTAGGCAGATTGTTTGAACAGGTGGGTCTCCAGGGCCTTTTAAATTTTGAACGATGAGCAGACTTGCTGTTTTTCAGGGCAAGTGGTAGGGGGTTCCACACAGTAGGTTCCATATTGGAGAAAGAACGAACACCCAAGTGTCTTCTTATCGGTCGGTGTTTCCATCACTCACACTTGGAATTTGCGAATGAAACTGATTTGCTGAGCAAAGACTGCGCTACGGCTGATGCACTGCAACAAGCTCTTGAAAGTGTGTATAGTAAGAACAAATTGATTTCTCTCAAAAATTATCCGCCAGACTTTTAAAGCTTGGTGTCCGGTTCAGCGCTGTGGTTAGAGGACTGGGCATGCACGAGCTGTGACAGTGTATAGTGGACTGGTATATATAGCAGCAGTTGTGATCGTTCAGTTTTGCATGGGAATGCAAGCAAGCTGTGGTTGAAAGGTAAGCATGCATTTTCTTTCAACTTACAAAGATGTTGAGGAAAAGAGTGTGTGTGTGTGTGTGTGTGTGTGTGTGTGTGTGTGTGTGTGTGTATAAAATGTATATATATATATATATATATATATATATATATATATATATATATATATATATATATATATATATATATATATATATATATATATATATATATATATGTATATATATATATATGTCATGCTCTTTCACTGCAGAAATGTCAGTTTGGAAGCAGTATGATATGGTTCTCAATCACGTTTCTAGAGGTAAATGGACACAGTACTCCAAGAGTCACATTTACATGCCCAGATTGCACCATTTTGCTTCTTTGATTTTAAAATTTTGCGGGGGGAGGGGGGGGGGGTGCATGCCCCCGGACGTTCCTAAGTAGGCTCGACGCTTCACGTCTTCGATGGATTAGCCCCCCCTCCCCCTTTACAAAACAGTGATCCGGCCCTGCACACACACACACACACACACACACACACACACACACACACAGAGAGAGAAAGCCACTGAACTAACACCATCAATAGCAAACCTTATATACATATACCTCTTAATTCTGAGCTCAGACGCAGTCTCACCGACAGCACAACGCAGGAGCCATGCTGGCACCCACTGACATTACCACCACGACAGATCACTGCTTTCTCAAAGATTTCAGTCCTGATTGTAAACAGTAAATGGAACTGACAGTTCGGGCAACGTGGCGCGGCACAGACCATCAAAATCCATGAACTGTTCTTGTTGAGTTCAATGATGTAATGGGACCAGTCAAGGTACACATGATATCTGGACCATGTCTGGAACCGTCTGGCACTTTCAGGAAGATTCTGCAATGTTGTGTGATCAGTTGGTGTGGCAACTGATGAAGGGATAGAAGGTACAGCAGAGCATGCACATGCCTTGAAGGGCAATGTGGTCAGTCAACTCTGCAATGTGGTCAGTCCACTCTGCAATGTGGTCAGTCCACTCTGCAATGTGGTCAGTCCACCCTGCAATGTGGTCGGTCTCCTCTGCAATGTGGTCAGTCCACTCTGCAATATGGTCAGTCCACCCTGCAATGTGGTCAGTCCACTCTGCAGTGTGGTCAGTCCACTCTGCAATGTGGTCAGTCCACTCTGCAATAGTGTCTGTCCACTCTGCAATGTGGTCAGTCCACTCTGCAATGTGGTCAGTCCACTCTGCAATGTGGTCAGTCCACTCTGCAATGTGGTCTGTTCACTCTGCCATGTAGTCAGTCCACTCTGCAATGTAGTCAGTCCACTGTGCAATGTGGTCAGTCCACTGTGCAATGTGGTCAGTCCACTCTGCAATGTGGTCAGTCCACTCTGCAACGTGGTCAGTCCGCTGTGCAATGTGGTCAGTCCGCTGTGTAATTTGGTCAGTCCACTGCAATGTGGTCCGTCCACTCTGCAATGTGGTCAGTCTACTCTGCAATGTGGTCAGTCCACTGTGCAATGTGGTCAGTTCACTCTGCAACGTGGTTAGTCCTCTCTGCAATAGTGTCTGTCCACTCTGCAATGTGGTCAGTCTACTCTGCAATGTGGTCAGTCCACTCTGCAATGTGGTCATTCTACTCTGCAATGTGGTCAGTCCACTCTGTAATGTGGTCAGTCCACTCTGCAATGTGGTTTTTCCACTCTGCAAAGTGGTCAGTCCACTGTGCAATGTGGTCAGTCCGCTGTGTAACGTGGTCAGTCCACTCTGCAATGTGGTCCGTCCACTCTGCAATGTGTGATCAGTCAGCATACTCTGCAATGTGGTCAGTCCACTGTGCAATGTGGTCAGGCTGGCAGTAACTCTGCAACGTGGTTAGTTCACTCTGCAATAGTGTCTGTCCACTGTGCAATGTGGTCAGTCTACTCTGCAATGTGGTCAGTCCACCCTGCAATGTGGTCAGTCTACTCTGCAATGTGGTCAGTCCACTCTGCAACGTGGTCAGTCCACTCTGCAATAGTGTCTGTCCACTCTGCAATGTGGTCAGTCCACTCTGCAATGTGGTCAGTACACTCTGCCACTGGGAGGTTTCTCGGTTCGATCCTCCATTGCTAATGGTGGGCCCCAGGTCAGTGCAAAGTTGGACAGTTTTTCTTGCTTTCGACCATGGATGGTTGTATCAGAATTGCTGGTGGGTTGGGGCTGGCCATCAGTTGGGTCTTCTTGGCGCCAATTTGAATGCGGTGGACATTTCATCCAGTCGTTCAACAAACTCAGCGAGTTCTTGTTCACTGGCAAACAAACACTAACAAAATGACTGAAGACACTGAAAGGGCACGAAGAGATACAAAACGCACACACAGCACGCACGAGAGAGAGAGAGAGAGAGAGAGAGAGAGAGAGAGAGAGAGAGAGAGAGAGGACGGACAGACAGACAGACGGACGGACGGACGGACGGACAGACAGACAGACAGACAGACAGACAGACAGACAGACAGACAGACAGACGAGTTAT